>JABASF010000030.1:0-99376 GCA_019776145.1 Harlomillsia oculata | reverse complement strand
ACGGTACACATTTTAATATGTATTGAATGTGTGCTTAATTTATCCTTGCCACCAACCACCGGTTCTAAGCAAATGCATGCTTCGTATGTTTTCAGGTGATATTCTTTGACAGCGATTGGAACGCAGGAATAGACGATCGAGCAGTTAGTCGCATACATCGATTGGGTCAAACAAATCAGCAAGTAGCTGTATATCGTTTCCTTACCAGAGGATTCGAAGAGCGAATAATTCAACACGCTCAGAATAAACGGAAGACTAATTTTACAGTGATAAACAACTCGTCGGATCGTCCTGAAACCTTATCTTCTTGTGAGATGGTATCCCTTTTGATTGACGATGACGAAATGAGAAAAAGCTGTGAGTTTATATTTAATTTCATCATTGCTTTTTTAAATGATGTAGTTTTAAACAGTTGCTGTTGATTTATTGTGAATTTATAGATTATCAAAAGCAGGCGGAACTGAAGTTGTTAGGCGATCCGTATTTGTACCAGAATGATGTGAGTTATAAAATTATATAAATGCTCTGTACTCTATACTACTCAAGTACAAAATTATTCAGAATCCGTTATAAAACTGCCGATTTTTCCTGCAGGACTATTCGGATTACTCTAGTCTCACTGATTTGGATATGGCTGGATTGTACTATGAAGATGATGAAGACTTGGAATATTCAAGTGGTGACGAAGACGGGGAAGGAGACGACAGAGATTCGTACGATGAGGAAACGAGTCTTGACGATGCTTCTTCATCTATTGTGTTTGGCTCGAATGGTCAAGTCGACTGGACGAATCCAGGTAGTTAATAAATCCTATTTTTATACCGTCTTTACGTTGTGGTTCTCTTTTATCACTAAGAATTCATTATTATCGCTTCAGATTACTTGGATGAGGAATATCCAGTTGTTCCAAATAAGCAGTTAAAGTTGGGCCGTGGCACGGGAAAGAGAGGTCGTCCTCCATCACGGGTCAGAGGGCCAATCTTACTTCGAGATTTTGATGGTAAAGCTTCTGTGCTTTATTGCTAAACTAATTCCTTTACTTTGTGATTAAGTAATTTATACTAACGGTAGTAACGGTTTATTGTTGTGTCAGGTGACATATCATGTGCAGGTCGTAGAGGTCCGGGTCGTCCAAGGTTGCGTCCTGTGGGTCCTGCGAATCAAGGAATAATTCGTAGTCTTCGTCGTCCTGGTCGTCCACCATTGGCTAAAAAGACGACCGAACTTTTTAGTTCATCAGATTTGGATCTCCCATGACTTACTAAATTACTTAGTTATTAAAACTTACATTTTGTTGTGACTTTGTGATTTTATTAAGTTTCTTATTAATATGTTATGAACCTGTACTGCAGTAATCTCAGACTTTTAGTAAGCAAATGAGTTTTATCTTTTTATTATCATAGTTTAACTTTTTTATCCGATTGTATTGATAACACCGTTTAATAAACCTTTGTAGTGTTATTAGTAGATGCAAAAATAGAATAGTTTTGAATTTCATGTCATTTCATGGTTTTTTCATTTAAAAAACTGGATGCGGCATTCATTTCGTTGAAAGTGAAATGCTTCATTAGTTGCAGTATCAGAAATCTCCAAGCGCATAGCCGTAGCATATAAACTCTCAGTTCCGCTTAGGTTAGGTTGAGCAAAACGTCCCCGCTGTCAAACTCAAAACAAGCAAAGCTTGGCTACTTGGCTCTATTGAGTGCTAGGGCTAGAGTGCTAGTGCTCCACTCCATCCAGTAAGAATTCAGCTGACAGAAGAAATCCCAGACGTCGCAGACACATTTGTAAATTCTTAATTCTTCCATCCTGTAATCTTATCACCTTTTCTTGAGTCGTCAAGTCAAGTGTCAAGTGAGCAGGAACACAGTGAGAATGACGTGTGCAAATTGTCAACAAAGTCAAATTCATTTAGTTTCATTTCTCGACCAATTGCTGCATGACACATCTGTAACTATAATTGAAGCGGTTGCTGACATTTTTCACCTTTATGATCAGTTGTCTCCTTACATTAACATTGAAAACGAGGACAATATTCCCACTTTGTGTCGTAGTTGTTTAATTAGTTTGGACGCGTGTCACAAATTCTGGACAGTTTTTGTACAAAAGTCTACCCACAATGGATTACTGAGTCGTCTGATTGCCGAGAAAGGGTCAATAGTACAAAATACCGGTAATAATAGCAGTAACGGTGTACTTTATTGCATCATTAAATTAATTACCTAGTTGATTGTCGTCTTGTCGTATACGGTTACGGTATACGTACAATAGATTATTATGTATTGATTTCAGATGAGCACAAGGTCAAAATTAAAGAGGAGGCACCGGTACCGGAAACTAATGAAACCAGCAACTCCCAGTCGATTGAATACATGACATCAAGTAAGATTACAGAGTTCACTATTCACGATTTTTTATGTATAGTTCATACTATGTTTTACATACATATTGGCATTATTTCCAGGTCCAGGTCACAAGGTCATACAAACCGAAGTTCCGACAACCAGCAGTCCAAACAAGAAGACGACGACGACCGACCCTAAAATTATATTGTCATTACCGACAAAATCAAATAATTCGCATTTTTCAATATCTCCACAAGCTCACAAGTTTTCGCCACGACCGGTGGGTCAAGGTCGTTTCAAATGTCCGAAATGTTCATACATGGCTAAGGTCTTTTCAGCCGTGAAACGTCATATGACAAAAATTCATTGTGCACGTCGCAAAGTCCCATTGTCGTCTTTGAAGAACTTGACAACGCCTGGGAACAAGAACGGCAAGTTCGTCACAACCGGTGGCTGTTATCAATGCGACCAATGCCCATCGTCATTTGCGTGGAAAGCAGAGCATTTTATACATATTCATTGTGAACATTCTTTAGAGCCCAGACCTAAATTTACAAACACTTTTTGCTGGCGTTGTCCCATTTGTAGCAATGAAGTGAAGGGGAATAGCAAACATAATTTAATTCACCACATGATGTTTCATACGAGAGAAAGACCTTACAACTGTTCACTATGCCCGTTTACTAGTGTAACAGTAGGTAATTTTAACAAACATTGGAAATCAATTCACCAGAAACTATAAGAAGTCCATTAGAGCCGTTCAGCCGTTGTTCCTCGTGAAGTTGTGAACATTACTGCTAAGTAATGGCTAATGGCGATGATTTCTCAGTATTATGTATTATTATTATTATTATGGTATAAATTAAGAATATAACGTTCATATTATGTTTCTTCTTCACTAACNGAACATTACTGCTAAGTAATGGCTAATGGCGATGATTTCTCAGTATTATGTATTATTATTATTATTATGGTATAAATTAAGAATATAACGTTCATATTATGTTTCTTCTTCACTAACTGTTGTGGGGTATACGAAAATGTCTTGATTGACTACAAAATTACAATAAAACCAAAGTAAAGTACTTAGTTGATACAAGTACCAATATGTGCAGCCACAAGAAATTAGAGTTCATTTTATTGACACAGTAAAGTGTTTATATGCACAAGAAGTTATAAATTCATTTCAATGACAATGAAACCATTGTTTACAGGGTACAAGAAACTAAAGTTCATGTGAATGGCACAATAAAATGTTTAGTACATATACACGAAATTAACATTCATTTCAACAACACGTGCTTACAATCGAATCAAATTCATTTATAGCAATTTTGAAACCCGACATTACTGAGACTCAAAAGCTGGATATGAATTCATGTCGCATTATCCAACTTGATAAGTTACAATTACAAGTCAAAGCAGTCAACCACAGACGCTTGGGGCATCGGCTTCACCTTCACCCTCGGCCCCGCCTTGCCCACTCTCTGAAGAATCCCAAATTGGAAATTCCATATCCATATCCATAAATTCAAGTTCCCATCCCCATGTGCGTTCATGATCCAACACGAAATCGAACATGCTCAGTTCCTAGAATCAATAAACCGCATAATTAAAGCATGGTACAAATTAAATCGAACGAATTCCTAGAATAAAAAACTAAACAGTTCTGTTCTGTTGTACTCACTTGAAGTAGCATCGGCCCATCATTACCCACAACAGTACGCGGCAAACGACGCGGCGGTCCCACGTCAACAAGCATTCCATTTGGAAGTGCATGCTTGTAAAAGCACTTGTTCCCGAAAGGGCACTTTTTTTCATCTTTATAGTACATGCAATCTTTCTTCCTATCAAAGCATAAAGTAAAAATTAAGTGGTGTGATTATAGTTTATAATGCTTATGAACTAACGTTTCCCGCTTTACTATTTAGTTACAAATCTTACGAGAGCTCAGTTTTGTACTTTGCAATCAATTCTTCCTTCTCTTCTTTGTTGTCTTTGTCGTCGACCCAGACATCACTCGGAACCACAAAGTATGAAATCACTCGACATTGAGGACAACTCCGAACATGCTTACTGTCATCATACTGCTTAGAACTACGCCAAGTACGAATGCACGGAAGACAAAAGCAATGATTACAATTTGTCAAAATTCCAAACCGTCTTTCGCTTCGTTTTTCTTTGTCAACGATGCTATCCATGCATATTCCACAAGTCCTATTCCCAGACTTTGCTACGGCAAAGGAGAACTCCATATTCTCCTCGAATTCTTTCATGCATTCCTGAAATACAAATACATATTAAACGACAATATTCAACACGAAACTTGCACATTGCGGTTTAAAACTGAAAAGGAATTTCATGAATTTAACAAAGCTGAGAAGCCAACGAGTTAATTTTACAGGCGTTCAAGATTCAAGGCATTTATAGTAAACAATAGTTTATACTTATTCACTTCACCTTCTCATGTCGAGTGCGCTCCTCTATATCCGTGGGATGGAGACAATTCCATCCACAAATAGGACATTGGAGACCATGTAGCATGTCACAGTGCTCTCCATGTTGACATAATCTAATAGTAGCTTGTGGACACAATTCTTTGCTGACATATTCCTTTTTCCCATGCTCCTTACGACTTGATGCTTTTGCTACGTCTGCATAACTCCGAAACTGCTCCTTTGCCGTAACAGGAATCACGATCTTTTGTTCCGTAACTACAAAATATAACGCAGCATTACATTCACATACAAACAAACCAAATCTCCATTAAAACAAAACCCATCAAAAACATTACAAGATCTTACTATGTACCTTGTGCTTGTGCAGTTGCAGTTGCAGGACCAGCAAAGAATCTCGGGACAAATTCTGGCGCGTCGGCCCAGTTGGGCGGTGGAACGAATTTACCTCTCGTTCCTCTTCAACTCACTAAATCCACTGGATGACTTCTCCATTATGTTCAACTGATCCTGATCCTTCTCTGTCCTCACTTCCCGCACAACAATTCACTCCAATGTCTAAATGAACCCAAAAATACAAACTAAAAGTTACGAAACAACACCAAGCAAGCGGCCTTACTAGCCAATACACGGATTCCAAGAAAATAATGACTAGTCACGTTGAATGTCACAAAACTGATCCAATAATCACAAATAAAATGGATAAGAATTATTATCCTGGAGTCATTGGACACTTACCTTATCCGGTTATATCACAAAACTGATCCAATAATCACAAATAAAATGGATAAGAATTATTATCCTGGAGTCATTGGACACTTACCTTATCCGGTGAAACGGAATGTGGACCAAACAGTCCAAACACCAAACCACGTCTCAGACAAGACACAACATGGGCCAACCACCGAGCTCGAGGAACAGAGAAAGACTGGGAGTCACGACGTCACGAGTCACGAGTCACTCGAGTGGAATGTGTCACAGAAGTTGAAACCTTTAACTTAACATCACATTCAAGATTCAATGCAAAGCAATCACAGCCCACAGCACCACCGGCTCCAAGTCTATTCCACACTGCCACAGCACAGCACAAAGGAACGAGCTTTTTATAAGGTTTCGTTGCGTGTTTTAGCATGCCCTTTTATGGATGTACGGATGCTCCAGGCATCTACTGGGTAACTGGTATATTTCTTATGCATGGCTGGCTGGCATCGGCGTGCACCAATCAGGTGTATTGGCATGCGGCACCTTATTTTCATTACGAAACACATTACATCATTCGCAATACCTTTACATACTCAACCATGTATAAAACACGGCAGTCGACACAGTCTCGTCTGGCACGCCATTGTGGCTAGACTTAGAAGTACTTTCGGATCGGCATGTGAACGGCGTGCACGTAAAATTACAACCAGTTCGGTGTGGTGAATGCACGAAGAAGGAAGTTGAGACTTGTCGTCCGGCTAAAATTTTGATATTTGGGGAGAAGAAGAATTTTGGAAGGGGTTTACTAACACAGAAGTGAGATATTTTATAGTTTTTTTTCACTTTCTGATCGAAAATTTGATTTTTAGCGTAGAAAATGTTAATTTAACGGCGTTGAACAGGTTTGATCCAGGTATGGAATTGGCTTTGGTACCAGTACCAACAGGACTCGTAGAGTCTGATGATGATCCTAGTCCTAAACCACCAACCAAGTACATTCGAGTGATTTTCTCGACCGTCGAGAATGCGTAAGGGAATTTTTCATAGTATTTATTCACTATTTTAAAGTGTTTGGATAATGAGTTCATTGTATTTTGTGAGGAGTTACGTAATATTGTAAAATGAATTTTAATGGCTTTTGTGGTTAGTTTGCAGCGCGAGGATATGGAACCCAAAACAGTCAGTAATAAGTGCACCCCGAAAATGCTCACGGAAGTGCTTAATAATGAGCTATTGGGTCGTGGTACGTAACAACTTACAATACCACTTGTTCTTTTCAAACATTGCATTGAATTCTGTGTTCTTACATTATGTGTTTCTTTGTTATTAAAGTTATTCATAGTATTTGATTTTTTTGTTAGACAAAAAAGTAGACGCTAAGAACATTGCATGGGTTTTTGATGGAGAATACGTGCCTGATGATATGACCATCGGAGACCTCGTGAACCGTAAAGATCAAGAAACTTTGCGAACGTTCAAAGAAACCTTAGAAGGTGATCTTTTACGCTATGGCGGGATGAACGAGCGTCTTCCCGCTCGTAAGTATCCACAGTTTTGTCGAGATAGGATGATGAAAGTTGAATACTTTCTCATGGGATGTACGAAGACACCCGTTCAGTGTTTCGAGTTCAAGGTGCGAAAGGGAGGCATAAAGTCTCTTGATGCGTGGAAAGATTGGTAAGCGTAAGCCTATTATTGCTCATTTTGCATTTAAAAGCAGGCAGTCAGTCATCATTTAGCTATTGTTGACGTCGTGAGAATTGTAATTTCAATTTGCCATTTGTAGGGTCATAGTTGGAGATGCTGATGGGTGCAAATATTTTATTTCGCCCAATGATAAATCAGTCAAAGCTTGGGACGAAAACATACGCTCTGGAATTTATGGAGTTGGTTGGGTAAACAACCACGAGCCCGCTGATACGGCTAAACATTTTGTAACGTAAGTATTATGCCGTCTGTAGACGGCATAACATAAATGTACATTACATGATTTAATTTACTGTGATACGTCAAGTCAATAGTCAGCTATTGCATTTTGTGTATTTTAGAATGGATGGTCTTGGATTTGCAACAATGTGGGCTCGGAATATGTCGGATAATAACATTGGACTGCATATGATATACAAGCTGGCACAAAAAGATGATATGTCAACAGTTTTTATGGACAATTTACGGGTCCATCCGAAGATGAACTTGATGGCCACAAGTTCCGTACCTGCGCATTACCAAATCTGGTCTACGGAAGTTGCAAAACTTGACACTGACAAGAAATACGGGGGTATGATTGTTCGTGTAAGGGCTTTTGAATTCGTCTCTATTTTGATTTGCATAATATTTGTGAATTGTTAGAGGTTATCTAATAGTTTTTTTCATTTTTAGAATCCAATAATCAACAATCGCTGTTTTGGGGATAAAATCATGACTCTGGATTGGATGTACAATCATTTAGTACTGGGCATTGACAAGCAGATGCTTGAGTTAGTAGCTTTGGACGTAAGGAAGGTGGTGAGCGCTCATCGTCTCCAGTCGACTCCGATTTCTATGGCGGTCAACCAAGAAAGCGGAATGATTCTTGTAGGCTGTGCCAGACCCGGCATCCTGTGTATGGATTTGAGGGAATCTCGTAAGAACTATTTTATTTAACTATATCACTATCACCTCTCCTACGCATTTTAAAAATTCTTCTTTTTGGAAACTAAAGATTGTTTTGCATTTCGTTTGTTTAGGCCCAGTAGACCAAAAGCCGTTGATTTGCGAATACCAAGGAGATCGGCATTGTATCCGGTCCCTGGCGTGGTGTGCGGATAATGTTAACTTATTCGCGAGCGGATCTCATGGCGGCGCCGTCAAAGTTTGGGACTGTCGCAGTATTCGGAGGAGTTTGTTGGATTTGTCAGCGCATGATAGCATGGATCCCGTGACCTGCCTGTCTTGGCAAAACCCCAAGTACATCGCCAGTGGATCTAATGGCGGAATATTCAGTTACATCATGGTGAAAGAAAGTTGACGTTTTTTTGTAATATTACAACATTATGTACATCTAAGCAATGTTTGAAAACCAATTTAGCTACTAGTGCGGAATATGTACTATATATTAATTTTTTTCTTCATCATATTAATGTATTTTAAATGAATCTGTATGTAGTGGATTCTTTTTTTTTTTTGATATTAATTTTTTTCTTCATCATATTAATGTATTTTAAATGAATCTGTATGTAGTGGATTCTTTTTTTTTTGAAAACCAATTTAGCCACTAGTGCGAAATATGCACTATGTATTAATTTTTTCTTCATCATATTAATGAATTTAAAATGAATCTGTATGTAGTGGATTTTTTTTGCGAATGGTTTTAAAATTACCTTATTTGCATTTAATGTTTATCTGGTATCCTGTTGGATTATTCTATTTTGTTCTTTTATTATTGTATGTCTTACTTCATGAATTCTTTTTATATTGGATGTAATGTTATAATGTATTAAAGTATTACCAGAAAATGTATAATAGTTGTTTCATTGTTTCAATTAATTTATTAGCTACAATATCAAAATAACTTAATCTTCGTTAGAGAAACAACCTCAAAGCACAGAACCAATTTTTTGAGGATTATTCTTTCGAACCTGAGCTATGAATTGAAATTCTGCTGTCACGCGTATACATCAAGCTGGTCGGACATAGTTTTGGTGCAGTTAGAACTTCCGGTCAAAGCAAGAGCCAGATAGGGAAGTGCGCTTCAGAATGCTAGATCGAAATAGTGTTCAATTGCAAATGTCGGCACCTGCGTATTCAAACCAGATTCGTACAACGTCAACCAAGGTGAAGTGTCATGGTGTCAAAGGCCCTATCGCCAAAGGGTTCGTTGTTCGATCTCCCATACCCAAAACGCTGCACAGGACTGTCCCTGTCCCTGTCCCTGCATGTCCCTGTCCCTGTCCCTGTCCCTGTCCCTGTCCCTGTCCCTGTCCCTGTCCCTTTACGTGGTAGTTGTACATTGAACTGTCCTATTTTCTGTCCGTGTCTCCGCTTGTCTGTAGTTCAATATGAGAAACACAGTAAATAACGATGGATAAGAGTTGTACTTGAGATTTATTCATTGATTCAAGACTCTCTGGCATCATTTAATGTTCCTCACTTAAAAATGATGAGAGAAATGGTATTTACGACAGTCATTGAGTATTCAAAAGTCAAACATGTTAATATTGTTGACTGATTGCTCGGGACAGAGGACAACAATTAAATATATACGGATAATTTCTGTTCGTTAAACAACATTTAAGGAGTATATCTTTTTAAAATAAAATGAAGCGCATTCTTTTCTTTGTTTTGTTATCATCAGGAAGTTTTTCGATCCAGCTTCGACAAACTGTTATGAAAACTCCAGTCATGATGACAACTGCACCGACTAGGCTGTATAAAAGTATGAATGTGAGTGATCAGATCATGCATGTTGATGTGGATTGATGTAAGTTTACTTTAATTAAACCTGTCATTTGATCGTTTTTGTACCTTAAGTAGTGCGGAATCCGATTTAGTAAAACCCATTGCCACAAAAACCCTAAGATAACTTCGCAGTTTCGAATGAGAGTAACCGGACCTGCATTTTCAAGTTGAAGAGCCTTTGCAAAAGTGGCTTGACCTGCCAACCCTAAAGTCCCGGATGCAGCAAGTAAACCAACCTGTGTCCAGGAACTGGGGAGTTCAATTTGTCCATGGACAAGTGACAATGCTCCACAAGCAACAACCCCGACGGTATACAAAGAAATGTTTAGAAGGCCAAGACTCACATTGACCAAGCGTCTCACTGACAAAATAGCAATTGTCGTAGATAGAGAGCAGGATAGGGCCCATGCCATTCCAATCTGTAGACAAAAGTTAGCGAATATTTAATACAGAGTTTGATCGAAGATGAATTTATAAAGCGATAAGATCACATGAAATAAATCATCAAGTTGTCAAGTTGCATACCAAATGTTGCATTTCGAATGGTTTTCCTCCAGTGAGAAACGGCGGTTGCCCTATGATGACAACACCGAGGAATGTGAGTATTGTAACAAAACTCGGGACCAACCCGCATTTTTCTCCAAAAAATAATGAGGCTCCCAAATACACAAAGCACGTTTGTGTTGCTGTCATCACGAGAGAATCCCCCAATGTCAAATTTTGAAGAGCAAAGTACAAAAAGATCAAAGCAGCAATGCAGAAAATGGCACGAACCTGCATGAAAATTAGTTTTTTTTAATCTGGAAAAAGTTATAAAATATACAGTTGATATTTTAAGTTGTATCAATTTTCCAAGAGCAAATTGCAATTTTACTGTTAGAAACAAGAGGTTTCGTTTTTGATTTCCGAAAGGAAGAACGCCCTCAAAAACTTGATTTTGTAACAAAACTCGGGACCAACCCGCATTTTTCTCCAAAAAATAATGAGGCTCCCAAATACACAAAGCACGTTTGTGTTGCTGTCATCACGAGAGAATCTCCCAATGTCAAATTTTGAAGAGCAAAGTACAAAAAGATCAAAGCAGCAATGCAGAAAATGGCACGAACCTGCATGAAAATTATTTTTTTTTAAATATGGAAAAAGTTTTAAAATATACAGTTGATATTTTAAGGTGTATCAATTTTCCAAGAGCAAATTGCAATTTTACTGTTAGAAACAAGAGGTTTCGTTTTTGATTTCCGAAAGGAAGAACGCCCTCAAACACTTGATCCTTTCGAATTATTTGAACAATGACTCCACACAACGACAACACGAGAGAAACGGAAAATGACCAGAAACAAACATTAAAGTCTGGCATTTCGTAAATCAACTTGAACAAGGTGACGTACAACGAGGTCAAAATCGGGGTCACACCCGCCAATGACAGACCTAAAAATGTGCAGCTAGACTTTACATTTTCTGACATTTTAAAATACACTTTGAAGTTACACTAAAATGTTATATCAACCATCTACCTTGTCAATTTCAATGAGATGTGTCATGTCCATGAGAATGGTTTCTACAATTTATTCTTCATTCCAAGTTGCAACTCGATCGACTTCTTGGAAACCCTATAAATAAATGTAATAAAGAGAAAGCAACAAAGAAACCCAGATGTGAATGAATTAAAGGTGTACCAACCAGACTTGCATTTGTAATCAATCGAAGATCGATCGACATCGCATAGTCGAATTCTAAGCTCATTGTAATTTATAATGGCTTCCTGTGAAAAATATAGCTTCACATTTTAGAAAAACTTGGAATTTTAATCTTTAATGTCAAATAATGTATTCTAACACGCTTATTGACGTCATCTAATGCGTGTCCACACATTATTTTTATTGGACTCAAACGTTTAGATTTTTAGACAGTGAATGAACTTACTGTGAATTCATCAACCGACCGTGATCTCCTTTCCCAGAAAAATGTTTTGATGCCACACCGACCGTAATCTCATTTAATTGTGATTTTGGGACAATCAAAACCGTTCAAAGCGTGTATTACCTGTAGAGACAATCTAGTTCATCGCTTACGACACGATGCTCTGTATAAAATCCTACGGAAAATGACTGGTAGTAAACATTTGAGGAAAAAAGCTGAATTTGGCCACTTTCTAGTTTTGTTAGCCTTAAGAATCTCATGTTACCCCGAAAAATGCCAGTTGTGACATTCAACCGATTTCCTACGGACCGTCTATTAGGCCGTTTTGAGCGCATTTTGAATGGTCGAGGAACTCGTTCAGCTATGGTACTTAACTTAAAGGATTCTAACTAACATTAGAAAGTTTTAAATGTAATGTAGTAGTGTAAATTGTAAAATATTAACTAATCATCATCATTCGTGTATATTGCAGATGCAAAATATCTTTTGCACTCTGAAAGAAAATTGCGTGGACCGCATTCAAGTTCGGTGTTCCTGGTACTTGAAGGAAAAGGACCAAGACTCTTGCATTGTAGTCAAATTGAGCAATTTCCCAGTATGAAAAAGTTTTGTTGCCATTTACTTAACAGCTTACATTTACTCGAATAAACTTGGGGATTGATATCATTTTTGATATTATAGGGCTTGAAACGTTCAATCTACGTGATCTCAGCACCAGAAATCATCCCGCCTGCCGTTGTTTACTTTTTGTACCGGGCAATCGACTGGAACACTGAAGCGGAGTTTCAAGGGGTGGAAGTTAACCGAGAATTCAAAGATGACCTGAGAAATACATTAGTCAGACTATGTAAGCTGGCCCGAGGTGACACGGAGGAGCATGGTCCATTATCTTGTTACGTCATGTCAAAGAACAAAGGTCACTCTCTACCAATAAGCATTCCGAACACGGTAACCCCTGAAGACATGGAAGACGGATTCGAAGTTGCCGTTCGAGAAGGAATCAGAGCTCAGATTGACCTCGATAGCGTCACGGCTCATGAAATGTGGTCACGATGGTCTGTGAACCATCTCTGGCCGCTGGACTACGTGAAGAGCACAATAGAAATGCTAGGCTCAGTCAGAATTTATGATGAAAGAGACGAAATCTGTAGTTGGGTCGTTCCTTTCGTCATTGGCTCCATTCACATGTTGCAAACTGTCCCTGGAAAAGAGAGGAACGGTCATGGCAAATCCGTCATGATGACTGTGTCCAAACTCATGGCAGTACGCGGTTGGACACCATGCATTCACATTTTCAACAGTAACAAGGAATCGGACAAACTCAACAGATCCATTGGATATGAAAAATCACACGAAATTACACTTTTGTTTTACAAACCTAGGAAAATCCTTTCATCGTCTCGTATGCTACAAAGAAGCATTTCCAATTACACTTAAATACATATATTATGCAAAATGTTTGACATTTTCTCATACATTGTCAAAATTACGACAACAATTCAAACGAGAATTACAATAATTATGATTGGTATAATTGAATTGGTGCGTTAAGCCTTAAAGAAGATTACATCCGCTTGAAGTATCACAAATACTTGATTGTATGGGGCAATGGTAAACTTGCAAACTACTACGACTACCGGTGCATAGTGAATTTGATTGTGCATAATCTGAGAACGGCAGGAAAATGCATTTTTAGTGCAAGTGCAGCAGAAAACAGAATTCAACTAGAAAAAGAACATGATTCACCAATTCCCTAATGACGACCTTGTTTTTCCTCCCACCGAACTATTCGATCGTCAATATACATTGTATATTGCGTCACAGAGTATTGCGTGGTTTATACGTTTATACAGTCGTAAACTCCAAGTCGAAGTCTCTTGGAAAGGAAAGTCTACACTATGCATGGGCTGATTGAAGAACAATGAATCGTACAAACACGGGAGAAAGTAAAGGCAAGGGGAATCTTCATTCGACATTACGCTGCTGTGGGCATACTCAGACAAAAAGATGCAAAAGGGCGCATAAAATGCAATGTCCATAGGGACACAAACTGACAAACACACTGCGTCAAATTGGATTAAGGAGGGTTGGCGTGTTTTGAATACGTGTTGATTATCGTCGTAATTTTATTTACTGACACGATCCCACAAGCGCCGATTCTTTTGCCATCATGACATGACATGGCGTCTACGTTTAGTATTTACAACTTGACTAAAATGTTACGTTGTTTTGTGCTTTACGGTGTACAAGTGTTACTAGTTACTACACAATTATTACGCATCATTTGAAGGATTCTTGCAAACACTGACGATGCTGTGCAGTAAATCGGTTGGCAGTTTACATTACGTGGCGTCATTTGTAGTTTTTGAGTTGTGCTGTTTTCTTGTCTAACGTATTTTTACAACTTGTATACATTGTACTCAGCACAGCAATCAGGATTGCGTTTTCATGGGGCATTCCTAGACTTTTTAGCTTTAGTGATTCTACGATTTTAGTCCAAATAGTGTTGTTCGTCCTACCTTGATGAATTCCAATAAAAGAGCAGACGTTTGAGTTACTTTTGGAGTTTGTTAGGTTCCAGTTTTGATATATAGTTGACTTTTTGGGCTTCTTGAGGTTCAGCTTTCAAAATTCTTTGACAGTTCATTTATCATAATTCATTTTTTCAGTATAGTGGACAATGGACACCCATAAAAAATGTAGTGTTATTATTATTGCGATCAAACAATTTTTTTAAACTTTGAAACATGGAAGTTGGTATAAAAAAGTAACCACAAGGTTTGAAACGTACGTATGGGAATAAGGCAGCAATAATGCAGATGGAATGACACTGTATAAATGTAAGATTTGAATTAACAATCGAACATTCGGGATGCGATGAGACGAGATAAGAAATGAAAGGTGTTAGGACTTTGGAGCATAAGCATAATAATATTGCATTGTAGGATGAGGAGCAAGCGTGGAGGATGGATTTTTTTAAAAGTCAGAGTGAAGATCTGAGATGAGGAAAAGATGGTATGAGCCGGTCGTATGACAACAATCGAGTTAATGAAGGAAGGAAGAGCGGAGATGTGCCATCATCATCTATTGAAATCACCAGTATTCAAAAAAGGCAGGAGCACAGGACAATGTGCACGATATCTTCACGTTTTCCGCCGTGTTAAAAAAATGGAAAGAATTATTATTATTAATACCATTTGTAATGGAAGGAAGATGCAACACAGGACGTTGTAGTAGGATGTAAGTAATGTACACAATAGCAATGTGTTTTATGTGTTACATTTCAAACGAACGGTCATATATGTACAGAATATTTCCTCCCGAGCCGGGACTCCGGGATGTATGTGTAACTATAAACTACTATCGATCTGATACAGACGACAGACTCGCGTTGGGTTAATTAGGCTCAATTTTAGGGTGGAAAATTTCGAATCAACCAAGTGTACAATGTGTCGTCGCAGAGGGGAATCGCTTGTATGCAGTAGCGAAAACCTCATGATTTTTCGACCGAACACTCAATGAAACGTGCATGTACCCGGACGGATACAATAAATCCGATTTTTCGGTGAGATTCTTTTGTTCTCAGAGTCATAGACGTGCGCTGAATGCTGAGATACGTCTTTTGAACCTACACACGCTTACACGTATACGTTTAAAAGTAACGTTTCCGTATATATGTCTAGTCTTTTTCTGGATTTTTGCTATCGACACACACAGAATGAAAAAGAATTTTTTGTCTGTGTGCTGTGTCCCTTTCGATTCTCAACGAGACGAGAAAACTTTATTTTTTTTTGCTGAAAAGAAAGAAAGTCTTCTGACATTGCGAGTCTGTGAGTAGGCACAGTGTGTTTGGAATTGGAAACTTTTTTCAAACATCTCGCTCGCTCGTCTTTTTCGACAACTTTCTCAGGAAGGAAAACTTTTCTGTGTTCATGCGACGACGACGACAGACGACAGAAATTCTTACGTGTATCATGACATCATGAGCATCAACTTCCTTCGCTATCAAAGGATAAAATGCCCGAACTCGGAAACTTTAAGACAAACGGGGCTTTTTAACGCTTTTTGCTGTTTTCCCCTCTCAAACCTGTACTACATTTGATATTGGTATACTTACCACCACACTTAAAGTTTGAATATTCAAAGAATTTTCAATTGGTCTCAAAAAAGTAAGATTTCTTTACAAGAATATGTGGGCGGTGTAATTCAGGATCGTAAAAGTCTATGTTTTGCTTCGCTCTGTCAATCTCCAAGTTGTAAAGTACTAATATAAAAGTCTTGAGAATGGCGTGGATTGTTCAACTTGACGAACAAGGAGACTATACAAGTACAACATACAACCTTAAAAACAAACAACAACATTGAATCCTTGTATGTTGTTCCCTATGTAAAAAAAGGGTTATAGTCCTAATGATCGCAATCAGTTCAACCACAACCACACAAGGAACAGCATGACACAAACGACGACAACGTGAACGCGTATGTGTAACGTTCATGTATACGCTACTTTAAGTGCACACAGGGAACAAAACTAGCTTTGCCTTGCCTTGTACAGTAATAAATAGTAATCATGAGAGCAATCATCATGTCTCATCAAGCACAAATTTGCTAATTATAATTATAGGTTGAGTCATAATCATACCCTTTCACCACTCTAAACATATCGCCAGCAAAGGCAGACGCAAACACAAAACGGCAACGGCTTTTCGTCTTATCTTCTTCTTTTTCGTCCTTCTTCTTCCTTCTTTGTAATACGTACTTGTTAATACTAACATTTTTTTGAGTCACTTTCCTCTCTCTTTCCTCACACAGTCCAAAAGTCCACATTTTGCTGCTTCTTTAGTCTCCTCAACAAGTTTTGATGATTGCCCTCAAAAAAAAATTATGTAAACCAAACTCCAAGAAAATTGTGAGGAGACGGACTGTCGGACTACGATTGTTCAATTGCGTTTCTCATAGTCTTGGTCTTATGGTCTGGTGTTGTTGATGGTCTGGTCTGGTCTGGCCCATCTTGACGATGATGATCGCAAGTCGACCTTTTCGTCCTTCGTTACCCGGTATTTCCTTGGGTTGCGGTGGGTTTGACGAAGTGCAGCGGTTCTTTGCTTTCGACGATAGTCAACAATATTTTTTCCTGACTGACATGAGAGACGGTGTAATAGAAAGATCGTCCCTCTTTTTTTACGTTTTTTGAATGTGTGCACTCTTGATTAATCCCTGGAGCAATGACTTTTGTGTAGGTTTGCCCTTGTGCGCTTTGTTTTTAGCTTTCTTTGTTTTTTGAACAAAAATCAGACCAAATGTGTGTTACAATTAAAGGTACTTCCATTCCACATGGTCTTGGAAATTTTGGGAACCATAATTATTTTCAATGTGATTTCTCATTAGGCTTTTATAAAATGAAGGCGATGTGGGGATGGGAATTGGAGAAATTGATTCGAGCCCTGGGGGAATGGGAGAAAACACTAAAAATGGATTCAAAACTTGTGTGTACAAACGATTTTATGAAAAATGCATGATGCAATTTTCAGCCTGTTTCGCAGAATGAAAAAACTTGCTCAAATACGAATAAATTCGCTTACATTATAATACAGAAAACAGCTTTTTTGTTCACACATAAGATAATTGGAAGTGTAAATCATTTGGGTTTTCATTGGAGCCGAGTTAAAGTTCCATTTACACAATGATTTACACTAAATGGATCGCACTGTTTATTTCTCTCGAGTAAACAATTTAATCTTTAATCTCTTTATCAGCCGGGTTATTTAATACATTTTTTAAGACAAGTAATCAAAACTGCAATGAGTAAATGAGATCCGCCCTTTGTACATTTTACTTTATCACGCAAATGAAATCGCGAAGAAAGCGTGTATTGTCCTCCATGTTACCAAATAACTGTTGTGATCTTGTGATCAACTGAACAGACTGTACAGGGTGGTTTTAATCCAATCCTCCTTGGAATGAACTTGATTATACATTTGTTTTAAGAAATAAAGAAGTACCCTGAATGATCTGAAGATCAGGTTGTGCAAAGGAAGGTTGGAGTGTCTAATAAAAATCCGGTGTATGTTCATGCCGTCAATTTACATAACGAAAATCAGCCCTGGAGATGATTGTATAGACAATTGCGGTGAAATTCATGGCTGGAAGGCTTATATAGAAAATGGGCGTGAAGGCATTTTTCTCATGTTACAAAAGTCAAAGGCAAAGAAAAAGGCATCCATGTGAAATGAATAGAGGAAAAGGCACCTTTTGTCCTTGTAGTACCGCAGCCGCAGCCCTTATGCTTACCCGATTTTTCATGTTCCAACAAAATGTTCCCTTGAAAGCGATTGCCAATGTAAAAACCCCGAAATCGGTTAATTCTACTCCGATTCCTTTCGCTCTCATCATGACACGCGACTGTTTCCACATGGTTTGTAGCAACCTTGTGCCTCCACTTTTGGGGATTTTTCCGAGCGTTGTCAACTCATTGTGCACATTTGACATTAGCATTTAATTCGGTGAATCCTCCTGGAAATCCTTGCGCTTCGCTTGTCAAAATACATACATTCATCCAACAAATATCGCACAATATTACATTTTCTCACGGGAAAAATTACGAGGAGGAGGAGACTGAAGAACGACGAATCTTTTCCGTTTTAATACAAAATGCCCAAACGTTTTCTCTACTGATCATTTTTCCTTCCCAGATTTATTTAATAGTAAACCAGAACAGAAACTCGTAAACTTCCTCAACATGTTCTCTAGTAAAACAGAAATTTAATTTTAATCTCAGCCCGTTTAATGTGTTAAAAGGTGAACCAAGAAAACCAGAGACTTTGAAGAATACACAAAGTTAATACAAAAACGAATGTGCTCCCTGCAATTTTTTGAAAGAAGTCAATACATTCTTTAAAAGGTTGCAATTGGATTTTTCAAGTGGAACGTGACGAACCACTTGAGAGAAATGAGTAGGCGGACACGTTCCGTCTTAACTTTGTCTTAAATATCCTCTCCTGTCTTCAGACAGTCGCACTCTCTCTCTAAATAAACATGCCGACACGAGAGAGAATTTTACATTGGAAAAACTCTTTTTTCCCTCAATAGATGCATAATTTTTTTTCTATCTCCCTGTTGAGAAAGACTTTTTTGCTCTGATGATGTGACGACGGTTCGAGACTGAGGAACCCTTCCTTATACCTTTTTCTGTCCTTTTCCCAATAATAACCAAAAAAAAATTATCATTTTCTTGGAAAAAGGACGGGCAACCCGCAGAAAATCGTCTGAAGCAAAAAAAAACTGAAAGAAAGAAAAGAAGACACAAAAAACTGTAAAAATAAAACTCCAAACTTTTTTCATCTGATTTTCAAACAGTGTCACTTGAACTAAAACACAATTCTACAACCAGAAATCTTACCTCGCACAGAAAATAATCTTTGAAATGGCATCTTGAGCGTAAATGCATTCTTACATGTGAGTGAATAGTGTGTTTGGTTCTTTCAAAGCATTTTGCATGATCATCGGAAAGCATTTGGTTCATTATCTCAGTTCTGTATCGCCATTTTTATATAAAAAATATCCCAATTTTTTCTTCCTTTGAGCAAATAAAGAGTTGTAAGTTGTAGTATCATGTTAAAAAGCCGCACTCAAGAATCCATGAGTTATGAACGACGAGCGAGGAACGACCGAGAGAAAAGTCGACGTCGATGTCGACAACCACCGGTTTCATATTCTTGATAGTCTGTACAACTTGGGTACAACTCTTTACATCCTACGTACTTATTTACTATTACACCTTAAAAAAGTAATGCTGTTTTTGCTTAGCTTGCAATGTGCCACGATTCTTGTGCATTCTCGTCTTACATTGGCTTGTTCAATAAACTTTGCCTTTGGTACAATTTTATAAGGAATCTCACGAGCAAAAGGAAAGAAAGAGAATCCATGAGAGAATTCTATAAAAGATTATGCGCAAGAGTCTCATTGGAAATTTTCATATGAAAAATATTGAATACAGTATTTTCTTTTATTTGGGCATTTTTGGGATAGAATCGTCATCAAATAGGATCTGACATTTTGGTACTTTTTGATATTCGGGAATATGATTTTTGTCCCGAGTTGATACACAAACGAAGGCAAGTTTTCATATGGAAGATTGTGGATTGTTGATTGTGAAATGACGTGATGTTTGCAATGTAGACTTGAGGGTAAGATTAGAGATATCGTAGCTTGGCTTGGTTGAAGGAACCTGCGTGATCGTGACGAACAAAGTTGGCGTGTAATTCCAATGGGTGGGTTTTGGTCCACTTCTCACTCCGACACTCCGCCCAGTCGGTGTTCACCCGAGCCAATGCAGAGTCTCACCGTTGTTCCTCTATCGTCCAAGTCAAAGTCTCGTCCCAAGGGTCTTTTAGATCTCTCTTTGTTGTCCTCCAAGTCTCATCTCATCTCTCTTCCTCTTCATCGCATACGCTCATACTCCTTGTCAATGAGTCTCTTCATTCTCTTTCGAAGAAACGCATTTTTTTGGCTGAGAAAAGTCTCGAAAGTTGCAAAGAAGTGAGTGCGTAAAGTGTTATTTAATTTAATTAAATAACTTCTTCCTCTTGTTTAAAGTGAAGATTTTTCAGTGAAAATAAACGGAATGTGTAATGTGCGGTGTTGGTGCAGCTGAGAATAGTGGTGATTCAATGGGATTCGGTAGTATGAAGGTATTAATTTCATTTTTACTTAATGCAAGTACTATAAAATTGGAATCCAATATCCAAAGTCTATTAGATTTTACAAGTTGTCGCATTTTCTGCATATAGTTTCCGTCGGAATTTAATTTCATAATTGCTTACTAATGGATGCATAAGCTTAAAATTCTATAGTTGGTTAAAGATACTTGACCTCTGAAAAGGTGTACAGTTGTACTAACTATTAAAAGTCGTTCGTGTAACTTGTACAAACTTCAAAACAGCTTTTTGGTGTCTGGTGACAGAGTGACAACTCATGAACATGCATTGCGCGACCAACTGCCAGGGATTTAAGGGATTTTCATTCAGAATTAATCTTATTATTGTGGTTTTACCTTTAAAGCTTCCAGTAGCTGACAAAGCGAGGTCAAAAAGGCAAAAAGGCATGATGAGAAAAAGGTTTTTGGTGTTTTCTTATGTGATTTGTATGAGAAGGACCCTTAGCGCCCCATGAAAATGTCCTCATGCCCCAAATTTGTATCCGTGGAGCCTCAACCGAGCCCATTTCCATTGATGATTGACTCTCTCTCCAAGTCACTTCTCTTGTTCATTGTGTTTGTCCATTGTGGACAGAGTGAGAGGTGAAGTGTTGCTCATTGCTTTACGGTTCATGAAAAAGGAATTCTTTTCTTCTTTTCCCCATTATATTCAATGCAGAAGTGCCGTCATGGACATGGATCATTGACTACGAAGAGGCGACCAACTCACTTTTCAGGATCATTCGCACGCGCGTTTCCCACTAGTGAAAGCATTTCTAAAGATTATAATAATTTAAACACAAGAAATTCTGCTTGAGAGGTCATATTCTATAGTTGTTTGGAATGTAGTTCTTGTAAACTGCCCAAACACCTTTAAAATCATATAGAGACCGTTCATTCAGTTACGAACTTTACTTTACAACTTACAATACACAGTAGTAGTTCATTGAAAAAAAGAGATCTGTGTCTTGTGTATCTAGATCTACCTAATACACACAGCACAAAAGGGATCTCTCTGAGTCGCTTTTAAAGGACAGTTTCTAAATGTTGCTGTTGTAACGTCTCTCACCTTCCCCCGTTTTTTGAATGGATTTTTTGACACGTTCAAAATGCATTGCACAAGCAGGAGCCCTGAAGCCCTGTGAAGTGCATTTTTGTGTATTGTCTCTCTCCAGAATGGATTAAATGGAACGTTGGTTTTGACCCGTGTTCTGAGGACACGAGAGCACTTCAAACCCCTTGTTCCTTTTGTATATTCAGACAAAACAGCAGCGTGTTGTGTACTTCATACTACATTCATTTTAATATAGTGGGTTTGGTTAGGTTTGCAAAAAGGACTCTCGACATTATTGTCGACATCCACGTCATGGCATTGTCATGAGTAGTCGACATCCACACGGTCCAACAGTTGCAACATTGATTCAATTTTGGTTTCCCAAATTGACTCACTTAGCGCGCTTACTTACATCACTTACATGCATTATTTTCCGGGTATTTTCATGTGCATTCCAGTTGAGTTCACATTTGAGATGAGAATCTTTATTTTTAGAAGGCAGGATAAAATGAAGGATTTTATGCGCAATTATTATTTATACGCAAAAACCCTTTTGGAAGGACGAAGGACCCAAAGCGGCCCCATACAGTGATTAATTATCAATAGGCAATTAATACAGCACTAGCACTTGACTGTATTGTATTACACCGAGCGGAATAACTTTGTTACACTAAAGGGATCATATTATTGCGTGCCTATTTCACAGTCCATTTGACGGCTCAGCAGTACATCAAACTGAAAAAAGAGGATACTGCAAGACACTCATTGTGGGGCTTGTGTAACGCTTGTAGTTTGTACTCTACCAACATCAAAATTCTTTTTACAATACGTTTTTGTAAGAGAGTAAGAAGAGTCGAGCCGAACCATTGTATTTTCGTTTGAAAGCTTCCGAAGAAGTTTGTCGCTATAAAAAATCAATTAATAAACTCCATTAATTATAATATCACACGCATCCAGCAGAAGATGATGAACAATCCTTCAGCATGCTGTTATATGTTTTGTTGTTAGAACCTTATGGCTTTTAAGTGGAAATGAGACTTTCGGTCATTTACACCTTGAGTCGTCATCATGAGCAAAAGATAAGACACGTTCATCCTTCTTCTTTGTTGATATCATCTCATGTTATTTTTGGAGAAAGTATATTACCGTCTTGAGCCTTGCCGTCTTGTCCACTTTTTTTTGTTAGTTCCGACGTTGCTCCTGCTCGCTGCTGCTATATAAATGTAATATAATCATAAAGACAATTGTTGTTCGGTGGTCCTGGTGAGAGACGCGTGGCTCCCACTGATGAAAATGTCTATAGGGGGTCCCTTTGCTGGCCGTCGTCGTCGTCGTCCACGACGTCCACAACCGACGGACACCAAAGGGAAAACATTAGGCTGCAGGGTGCGAATTATACGAAGCGAAACATTTTTACATCACTTAATAAATGTTGGAGCGAGAAATCGCCTTATTTTCGTTCATTTCACGCCTTTTTTCATGCTATTTACTAATTACTGGATCTTTACATTTGTTTTCATAATAGGAATCATCATCGGAAGCCATGTGCTCGGCTTGTCATGACAAGATTTCGGAACGATACTTGTTACAGGTATTTACACTTTGTAATACACATTTAGGAATTTTGAATTCGTTTTGAAAAAAATGTATGTTGTGATGTAAAATTTTGTGCTCGTTGAAGGTGAACGGCCTGCAATATCATACAGAATGCCTGCGTTGCTGCGTTTGCACAACCAACCTTCAGTCCGACTCCTCCTGTTTCGTTCGCGAGGGACAGGTCTACTGCAAAATTTGCTATTACAGGTGAGTTTTGCGTGTTTCGACTCCTCCTTTGTTATGAAAACGATAAAGAAGGTGTTAGGTTTGTGTGCAAAAATTATTACTAAAACCTATTTTGAAACGTCCAAGTTTTTCCCGTTGTTTGATGAAGTCGTAAAAACTGCATGAAACGCTGAAAACATGCCATGACAGGGATGACATTATAATGTAAAAAAGCAAAAAACGCGAATTATGACACCAGTGACAGAGAAAAGGGACAGATAGGAATAATACACTTGTAGGAAATTGACGATGACGAAGCTTGACCTTTGACGACAAAACGACTTTGCAAAGGCGAAAGAAGTGTACACCTGATCCGAAATATTTTGAAAGTATATTAATGTCGTCTCTCGCCCCAATTTACTAGGAGTAAAAAAACATATTGTTTATGGCCTTGTTGACCCTTAAGGGTTAACTGTCTGAGATAGGCCTCTCACTCTCACTCAACTTCTCTCTCAGAAAGTTGTCTTGTGATAAAAAACGATGTCCCAACACCAACAACAAGGGATCCCTTGTGAACAAAGGTAACGTTCAACAATAGGAGACGGAAAAAAAGCCGAAAAAGGATGAGGAAAAGACGATGCGACAGCGACACTTGCACTTCATCTGGGAAGTGTTCTTCTCTTAGACATGTTTAAAAAAGTCAACCTGTTTGAAATGTTTATGGAGACGCGCACGTATGAGATTCTTTGTGAAAAAGACACAGTAGGAGGTGGAGGATTTTTCCGTATGCGAATAAAATTCTTGTCTCGATTTTTGCTCCCATGTGACCTTTGACATACAGAAAAGGTTGAATGGGAGACGCGCTTTTATCGTGTCGCATCATCATTGAGCTTGTTGTTATTGTCCTCACTCTCATCTCTCCTGTCTCGACGTGTCTCTTCGTCCTTTTCAAGGAACATGAGTGATGATCTTTCCATTTCACACCCGGTTTGATATGCTCACTCCTAAAAGTGAGAAGCCGAAAAGGATCTCTCTTCTCCATCTTCCTAAGTCTTCAAGTCCCACTTCTTCTCAACTCACTACTCCCTTGTACTACTGTTTAGTAAGGACGCACCTGATCATTATTGTTCTGCGTCCATGACGAAGGACTCATCATATCATATGATACTTTCTTTTTGGTGTGAACGACGGTGTCCCTTTGATTATTGTCAAGAAGGGTCTCTCAAAAACTCCCTTTTCGGTATTATGACAAAGTTACAAGAAAATCTTTCTATACCGTAAATCCATTGTCAACTCTGTCACTTTTTTGCTTTACAATGTACTAGTAACATGCGATGAGAGGAATTTACATTAATGCCCTACCGATTAAATCAAATATACAATGTTACAAGTTGCAATGTTGAATAAGTTGCAGCGATTTTCCTTTGAAAATCAATGAAAATCCAGAGTTTTGTTTGAATTCGTCCCTCATCAGGAGATCACAACATGAACTGAATAAAGGATCAATTTGTAATGTAAATATCCGTCCCAAAGGGATTTTTAGTTATCCCAATTACACACATTGACACATGGGACGTTCATTCGCCACTGTCACAACTCACAAGTGACAACACGTGCACGTCTGAAAGAAATTGAGTAAACCGAACCGAAGGGATCCCCAAAATGCAACCCAATTACTCTGAACCCTTTCAGTTTTCGTAGCCAATTTGAATGCATTCGACTCCCTTGTCCTGGTAATAAATGCGTATTTAGTGCTTGGTTCAGTTGATGTTGAGTAAATTGCAATCCAATTGAATTCTTGGGGATTCAATCTTTTACATACCAACTGAAAAATTTTAAAGCTGTGGGCTGTGGAGTCTGCATTTTTAAAAATCTTGTGTGTCCGGCGTATTAAAAGGGGTAAATTGAGATCTTCAAAGATTTTTACCACCCGAGCAGAAGTGATGGTGATACAGTGACTGTGACATTTTTATTGTTGACTTCCCACTGCACTTTCCATGCCTTTTTTGACATGACGTAGCTATATGTGACAAGTCACGTCGTGTCACATGTACATCTGAGTCCAACCAGCTCGTAAGTTAATAAATGGATTGGATTGTCATTGGCATTACAGTGCGGAAAAAAAAGAAAATGTGAGAGAGTTGTCTTCTTGTGTTTGCTGCTGGTGGTGGATTGCATGCAAGAGACAAGGCAACGGACTCCAATCTCAAAATGAGAAAGAAGAAAAATCTTATAGACTTTCTTCTTCGTGTCTCAGGTGCAATAGTGGCTTGTCACAAGACACAATGCAGACCATCGATAAGGACACAAGACAAGAGTCTGAAAGTCTGAAGGAAAAAGTGCTGGCGAACGCAAGCATCTTGTCCTGTCTTGACAGACACAAAGAGATCAAGTATTGACCTCCTACAAGTTGCAGAGTCACTCAAAACCACACCACACATACTTTTTCCTTCTTTGTTGAGTCTCCGTATGAGAAATGAGCTCACTTGTTGTTACTTTATTGTTGTGGGTGACTTTATTCATGACAAAAAAACGAGAAGAGTTACCGTGTGTCGTTGTCACACATCCACTTCTTCTTTTGCCACCCAAGACATCCCTTTTTTGTGTGCAGATATACTCCGAAAAACTTCTCCAAAAACTTTTTTAACCATTACTTTGCATTCTGTGGTTTCGACAATCAAGACTTTGCGGCTGATCGTTTTTGGTTCCATGGTTCGTTGTACACTCACAATAACAAACACACATTACAAAAAAATCTTTTCCTTCTCTTCATTCCAACATTAATCATTAGCTGTGTCCTTTTCGTATTTACAGACGACCGACGATGGGACAATAGTGTCTCGTCGAGGTTGTTCTCCTAGTACACATCATAACACATTGCCTTTTATTATCGTATGCACCTCGGACTTTTGCTTCTGCTTGAGCTACTTCTCTCACACAGTCCCATTCTATATTTAGTAGGTTTACATTTATCACCTCAAAACTAATGCTCATGGCCCCAAAAGACGCTTCTTTGTTCACATATTCTCCGAAATATGCAAATATCCGAAAATGGCAGTTCCTGGCTAAAGGGTTGTAAAGAGTTTGCACACTTCTTGAAACCCTGTGGAATTTTTGCTTTATGGTTTGCCATATGCCATTATTGCCACGCATGTCTGCTTGTATACACAAGAGACAGGTATGTGAGAGAGAATGCATTGCCCTTACGTGGAATCCTTCAAAGGTGTGTGTCTGGTTAATTGAAAGGCTTTATTCAGCTTCTCCAAACTGAAAACTGAGAGACGTTCCTCCTCTCGTTCCGTAGGTGCTAGGGAAGAGAATCTGGTTGATGCTGAAGCTTGATTTGATGTTTGATGATGATGGAATTACCATTGCACGAGAGGAGCTGGTTACAATGTTACAAAGTCTGCAAAGCGCATAATCTCACACTCAACCGAATCCTCTCACAAGACTTTATAGACTCTGAAAAAGGTCTATAGGAAATCGAGAGGGACAACAACACGTATTCGAGGCTTTTTGGCTCTTGACTCTTGAGCAAAAGCAGGCTTGAGCAGAAACCATGAAACCACACCACGATGAATTGCTATTGCTAGGACTCGACCAAAAGGGTGATTTTCATCTATGTGTAATGGATCCTTATAATAATGAAGTATGCAGTGTATACGGTTCTCTGAAGGGAAAAAAGGGCACCCTTATTCACTTATTCCTCACGTTCACGTTGCTTTGGGATATGAAATTTATCACTCCTGAATCTCTTTCTCTAGTGTGTTATATGTATAGCAAGTGCCTCCCATCTTGTCATGAACACTGCGCATTCCATGTCTCTATTCAAATGACGGTGAATGAGGACTTGAGGACTGTGAGGACCCTTGTGGTGTGTGCCCCCTTGTAATTGTAATCAACCTTATGGATTTTTATGACAAAACTTTTCCCACAACTTGCTGAGCAATCATGACACAAGCAAAATTCCCGTAAAAAGTTTCTTACTTTTTTGGAGTGTGAAGGAAAAGGGCGAGTTTCTTGTTTTCATAAGGGTCTCAGCTATAAGAACTTAATGTTCAATGTTTCACATTACCCCATTAGGTTTTGAAATCATTATTGTTCAACTATGGTCTCTTTTTGTCTCCGTCGTCCGAATTTTTAAAGGATTCCTCAAAATGTGTATGCCATCAGTAAATTAAATGACACTTTTTTTTGCAGAACCTTTGGAACGAAATGCGTGAAGTGCGAACGCTGGATAAGCTCTTCCGATTGGGTGCGAAGAGCAAGAGATTCTCATTCCCTTTGTGAGCAAGTGTATCATCTCGCCTGTTTTGCGTGTGACGCTTGCAAAAGACAATTGTCCACTGGAGAAGAGTTTGCTCTTTTTGATCAACGGGTTTTGTGCAAAACACACTATCAAGAGACGGTGGATGGACCTTCAGAAAATGATTCGGATGGTAAGCCCAGAATTCAATACTTTTCATTGTAATAATTTGTTTCGATTTCCAGTCCGAGCTTTTGAATTGTAGAGTTCAACGAGAGGAATTTTTGGTATAATTTTAGACAGCGGTAACGACGGAGAACATTCATCATCAAAGTCGAAGACGAAACGCGTTCGTACCACCTTCACAGATGAGCAGTTGCAAGTGCTCCAAGCCAATTTCCATCTTGACTCTAATCCTGACGGACAGGTTATTTGAAATTGTTACTTATGCCTCTTGTACACTATAACCTATAACATTGATCCCTTTGTAATCCTTGGGGTTTCTAAACCTCAAAATCCACTGAGAACAATTACAAAATCCACAATGACTATTGACTACACGACGACAATAATATGACAATGCATCTATAGATATACAAGCTGAATCCTTTTTTTGATGTATACATTCAGGATTTGGAAAGAATAGCTCAAATCACCGGATTGTCCAAACGGGTCACTCAAGTCTGGTTCCAAAACTCCCGTGCGAGACAGAAGAAAAATAGCGCAAATAGCAAAAAGAGTAAGCATTTTGATATTTATTCTCTTCATTTGCATGTTATAAACCGAAACCTTGGTTCTTTCCATCTTTTGTCAGCGAGGGTGCCACCCACCCGATTTTTGTGAGCAGGTTAATGCATTTTTGTATTGAGGACTTTGAGGACCCTTGATTAAAGGGAGATTAGCCATGTGCGCACACATGGCTGCATGCAAAATTGGATCTTCCTTTTCAAGAGACTTTTGTATTTGACTAAGCAGAATGTGCCATAATTATATTACAACAATACCAAAAAAACCGAATCGTCATAATATACAAAATTATTGACTTCTCAGTGGAAAAAAGATGTGGATGGTGGAGTGCACACTGAAAAGCAATGAAAATGACCACCCGGACAGTTTTTGACTTTCATGCTTACTCATACGTTTTAATTTTTATCTCCCTTTCGTGATCTTGAGAGTGTCGTGCGTCCTCCTCTACAAAAACAGGAGAGATGCTTCTTTTTTTAAAACCACTATGCTATTCACTCAAGCAAAATATACTAAAAAGTGATTACTAGACAGTCACGAGAAGGAGATCCGCATCCGCGGTTACGGTTACATGGTTTTAAGTTACCAACCCACGCCACGACAAACATGCAGTAGTAGTCCGGAACGAACGGTGTCACTCAGTATCAGAATTGAATAGAGTTTTTTGTTCAAGGGCAGATGAACAAGATGAACATCCTTCTAAAAAAGGAGTAATTAAGGGATATTGTTTTCATTTTGGAGTCATAAAGGCGTGCCAAAATATTAAACGAGCGATTTTTCATCATTTTTACCATTTCATGACCTTCTATCATTTTTAATTTTCAGATGCTAGCAACCAACCATTTCGGAGACAAATCAACTTGAGGCTTACATCGCCTTATGACAGTAATTTTATAAGTCCAATCTTGTGATTATTTTCAACGAAATTGAAACATTACTAACAACGATTTTCCGTATTTTTTCCCCAAAAGGTGACCAAAGTTGCATGGACATGACGCCCAGCGGACCTTTCACAAATGTACCATTGAATTGCTTGCCAGAATCGTGAAATTGGCATGGATTGAATGAAACCTTTTATGATCTTCTTGTCGCGCGTTATCGGCAAATTTTTTTCAATCACATTTTGAACGGATTCTAATTAATTATTTGTCGTCATGTCGTGTTATGCATCCAAAGCTAACAATAATTTAATATTATATCAACATGTTTCTCTATTATTTTAGTTAAATATAGAATTTTTTAGGGAACTGAACGACGTCTAAGGCTTTGAATAATGCTTCGTTCAATAGAAATCGCGAGTTATGAAATCACTGTAAATAAAATTACGATAGCAAACCATTTCCAAAACTTTAAATACATAAATAGCACACCATCGAATGAAACCTTTTAATAAGTGTTATTTGGAATCATTGCTTTATAACCCTTGTTGCATTTTATTTCTGATAATGTGAAAAAATTGAAGGAACCAGAATATGAGGCAGGCAGCTCCTGCTTGAGTGTATCAGGCAATAAATCTTATTATACATTTCAGATGAATCTTTTCGATTCTCAGACTTTAACTTTTAACATTTACACGGAAATGTTACATTGTTACTAATTATAATGAAAAAACCAAATCGTACCTGTAATATTGATCTTAAAAAGTTTTTCGATGAATAATGTTGCATCCTTGTTCTTCATACTCGCGCTTAGATACCCACATTTTCTTGAAGGTGTCCAAAGAGGCCAAAATTGAGCCACCAATCCACGTTGAGTAAAGTCTGTCTTGTGGGGCAGATATCTGGCAAGTATCATATTCTTAGCTACTGAGTAACATGCACAATTAAATAGTATCCGGATTAAATACCTTGATTTTGACATCTCTGGGACAAATTTTCCTGATCTCAGTCAATAAACGATCTCCAAAGCCCTATAAAACCATCACGCATTCTTTTTTTAAGTACAGCACAAACTCCTTATCCCTGGATACATTTTAATTATGAAGCAGACAAAAAACCTTGAACAGCGTGGATCCTCCAGATAAAACAATATTGCTGTACAGATCTTTTCGCATATCAATATCCGACTTGTGGACAGCATGGGCCAATACTGCATGAGCCCCATAACATTCATCCCCGATCAAAAATGGATTAAATAAGACTTCCGGGGCTCGCAATGCTGTCTTTTCTATCTGTATTATATTTCAGAAAGTCTATTATAGTTAATAAACTGTATTGCAAACTTAATTGAGGATTAAAACTGACTTTGACAACAGTGCCGTCTGGTAATGTAAAGGACATTTTCGGGTCGTCAATATGGACCATCTCTTCCTTATAAGCAGCAGCAGCGTTCACTGGGAAGAAGCACATTTTCTCTTTAATAGCCCTCACAATTTCAAACTCTGAGGAAGTTTTCAAATTAATCCCTTCCTTGCGTAACAGCAATCTACAACAATAATATACAATTTGAATAGACAAAGTGCTAGGTGCTTGTTCAATTTAAAAACAAGTTGTACATCATTCTCCAGTTTGATTACTCACTGAAGGTATTGCGTGACATTTCTGCCAGCAATGTCAATCCTGTACATACTATGAGGAAGGGAATATCCTTCGTAAATCGGAACAGCTTGAGTGACGCCATCGCCAGAATCCAACACAACACCAGTGAGTCGTCCAGTTGCATACCTGGTGTTATATTAAACGGCTTAATGAATTGTAAAAAGTTTCATCTAATTAATTACAAGACGTTTATATTGAAAATGATGCAACTCACAAGCTCAACACGGCTTGAATAGACACAAACAAAGCTGGGACATTCAACGCTTCAAAAAAGATCTCAGCACTCATCTCCCGATTCCGTTTTGGGTTCAAAGGTGCTTCTGTCAACAAAACTGGATGCTGCCGACAAAAATGTTCACAAAACATGATTTAGTCGAAATCGTAATCGTAAAATAATTGCAACAAAAGCCGTCTTAGTATACTTCATCCGAACAGGCTTGAAGCTGTTCCTTGGAGTACACGTGGTACCAAATCCTCTCCATGTCATTCCAGTCAGTCACGACGCCATTTTCCACGGGGTACTTAATGAACATGAGTCCTCGGTGTTCTTCTACACTCGTTCCAATAAAAGAGTCTCCTTCAAGGGCACCAGCCATCACTCGTGAATATTTGGGTCGTCCAACACTAATTTCCATACAAAAAGTGATTGTTTTAATTTTCACTCAAGACTGACTTCAATAATGTAAACTAAATAAAACGTTATCAACTTTAAACTTTTTCTTACCAATTTCCGAAACGACATTTTGGAAAGTAATCTCCAGCAAATCCAGCCTTAATGACACCTGATCCCTTTACACCACAGCAAAACAAACCAAAACACAAACCACAGCAAAATTAAAACTTAAAACCACGATTTTGAAAAAAGGCATAACACTTAAAAATTCTGACTATAAAATGAAAGCGAAAAAACTCACATTGTCGATTACAACTGGCTGGTTAAGAAACTCAGCTGCCATTCTGGTCAAAACAACTCTCAACAAAACGTCAAAATGTCAAAATTAATTAAAGTGAGTTTTGAGGTGAGTCCGCGCGTCGTCGTTTAATGAATAAAATGCGTTCTCCCGCAAAAATGCATACGTCGTACAAGTCTGTATTCTACGTGTTTGGTTTCTACTTAATGTTTCTAATAACTAATTAATAAAATTACTATCCAGAAAATTGATGGACACCCTAACCTAAGATCTTAACGGTATTTGAGCCTTGAGGAAACGACTGCTGAGATTGTTGAGCTCACCACAATGTTGGCATACGTCAGTGGACACTTGGCGTCAACGTAATACATGTCATTGATTGTCACAGCAAAGACACGAGATGCCTTCAATCTGTAGCGCTCGAGTTTCGTCAGTTTGACTGTTGACAGAGCCTGACGAGCTTTTCTACAACTTTCATGGACTTTTCCAGAGATTGTCAAAAACATGAGACACACAGGACCTAATAATATAAGCCCACAAATGAAGAAAGGGACATTCATAAACCAGGGTTGCTCATGTCCATGTCTCAAGAGAATGTAGCCAATGTCGACAACCGCTAAGGAGCACAACAATTGCAAGCTTCCGACGAATACACCAAACGCATTGTTGAAGTTGACATTATGGATATGCATCATGGAAAAGAATTTGAGTTTTTGAGAAGGAGTGCTCAAATCTTTGTCAATTATTACATTGAACATGCATTTGGTCGTCTGGAGGTACAGGGAAATGACCCAAGATCCAATAACAAATGAACCAATGGCCTGGTGCATTTTTCGGAGCTGCCACAAAGCCTCAATCACAAACCCAATCGTGATGAGTACCCAACTATCATCTGCAAGAATGGAGAAAGCATTGTAAAACATATAACATTTTAAATGTTTGAACAATACCAGTAACGAAAATAAGGCCACGTATGCTTGTACTCGAATGAGCCTGCAAATGCCAACAATCACTCGAATTCTAACATTTTTGGATTCTAAGTACAAATCTCCGTACAGATTTGAAATGTAGTTCCGTAAACTTTGACATGTAAGGAAAACGGTTTTCACCGAGTGTACATTCTGGTATAGAATCAGTGGAACGATAAGGGAACCTACTGTGACTATGTCTTTAAAGAAGTGCACACTCAGTGACAGAAACTGTTTATGTTTCATATACAAAGAATTCTGACGAAAGAAGTTCCAAGTGCTCCCAACAAATTCCAGCGTAAGGAGAAGCACAGACAGGATGAACATGAGAATATCTTTTCGGTGTCTGAAAATTTCAATTCGGGGAGAATTTTGAACCATGCGAATGGTAAGAAATGGAAAAGAAGTAATATTGGGATAGTTGGAAATTCTGTCAAAATATTTAAACAACTGAATTTTAAATGCCATTCTTCCGATGTCAATAACTGCTGCGTTGAAGGTTGAAGACAGAATACTAGCTTAAGATGCTATTTCTGTACCCTTTCGTCCTTTCGTGACGAAAGAAAGGTTCACAAGACGGAAATCTTGGTTTGGAAATATGAAAACGATTGACAAATAGTTTCGACATTACTTGAATCCTTGGATTGTGTAAGTATAATTATTGACTTCAACATGCCAAAGTGTCAATTGAAATAGGACTTTATTATTTCGATTATAGGTTATCAAACATCAAATTATACTTGAAATCATACATACTTAAGCATTATTTGAATCGTGACGAAACCACTGCCGTGATTGTCGAGCTGACAACAATATTGGCATATGTCAGCGGACAACCAGCATCGACGATGTACATCCCATTGATTGTTACAGCGAAATTAGGACACGCTTTCAACCTGTAACGCTCTAGTTTTGTAAGGACTCCTTTTCCCAGAGTAAATCTCACATTTTTGCAGGTTTCGTGAATTCTCCCCGATATCGTTAAAAATACTAGGCAGGTCGGACTTAGTAACAGGACCACAGCGCCAACACATAGATTGAGAAACCAAGGTTGCTCATACCCATACTTCAATAATATGTAGCTGATGTTGATGATTGCGGCTGCAAAAATTATTTGCAGAGTTGCAAAGTAACTTCCAAACGCGTTGCTGAAGTAGATGTTCTGAATTTGCATTTTCTTCAGAAGAGTTACTTTTTCTGACGTTTCCAAATCATGTCTCAAAAGAATTTTAAATAAGGAATGTGTTGTTTGAAAGTATGACGCCACGTTCCAACCAGTTAGAAGAAATGAGCCGATACCATTCCGCAGTTTCTCCCACTGCCAAACAAATTCTACTAGGAATCCGGCAAGTTTGACCGCTGGTCGGAATGCACTTTGGTCCGAAATAGTGTCTAGGAGAATTCTGGACAAAGCGCTACTAAATATGTAGTAATTACTATTATAAAAAAGGAGATATAGGAAAACGACCATGAGGTGTCCTTGAAGGCAGAGTATTCGGAGAATACACACGATGACCCGAATTCTTAAAAGTTTGGATTTCAATTCAGCTCGTGTGAAAAACCGTGAACTGTAATAATTTCGCATCGTTTCTGTCGCAATGAATATGTCTTTAATACTAGCTAAATTACAAAATGTATTTAAAGGGGCTATGAACGAAGCTAATGTGATCATGTTTGTCAGAATGTGAGTACTCATAGACATAAACCTTTTGTTTTTTATGTAAGAGGGACCGTGAAAAAACGTCCACCAACCCCACATAAATTCAACAATTGCTAGTACCATTTTCATGTAGAACAGAACACAAGATTTAAATGATGTTGTCACTTGGATTGTAGCTTCCTCGTCAAAGAATTCGATTTTAATGAAAGGAAATCGCTTCATTTCCTGTTTAGCGGTTCTGTCTACAAGTTGACGCAGTCCTAATTTTAGACACTCCATTTTACGGTGCCAAAACGAATTTTGTTCACTATCAATCTGATAAGCTCAAGTCTCAAAATCTTGAACATTAATGTCGCCTTGTCGAATAACATTAGCTTTTTAATTGTCTACCAGAGAAAAATTACTGACAGGTTGCACAACTATAATAACCTAAATGACATTATATTGACTTTCTGATGGAAAATTACAATAATTGTGACTTTGTGACTAGTAAGCACTCTGTGTCAACAAGAGTCCGGAGGTTTGATAGTTTCTAGAACAGCCGATGAAATGATGAAACAGCACTTTGCGTCTTTCGTCATTTGTATTGCGCAGCTTTAGACGGTAATTTATATAAGCAAAAGGAAATTGCAACACAAAATGTGCACAATCATCTTTCGTTTCCGCAACAGTTCACAAAAATTGAAAAATGGCTTATTACAATCTTCAGAAATGTAAACTGACCAAATTGAGGCTCTCTGTGGTGCTCAGAGAGACTGTCGTTCTTTTCCGGTCTTCAATTTAAATCGTAGTTCACAGCGTTGTTGTAGAAGTTTGTGTACTTGTCTTGCTCAGAATGCTTGATTGATTTGTGTCACCTGCAGACCGTCTCCTTTCATCAAAAAATTAAGCTTCCCATCATTGATTTCTTACATCACGTCGACATCGTTAATATCTTTTTCAAAAATCATACTTTAAGCAGTTAAGACCCAACATCGTATTCAATTCGGACCGGAAACGCCTTCCACTTGCACAATAAATGAGCGGGTTGACAGCCGGGTTGGAAGCAGATGTGAGCCAACTCAATCCGTAAATGTAGCGGTAATACCGATCTTGAAATCCAAGCCAGTAGGATAACAAGTATAGGATTTCCAACGTGGTGGCAATCAGGTAAACTGCACTGGCCCGTAAGAGAATCTTTGTAAATGACAAACTTTCCATGGACTGTTTCGCTGCGGCGCTATTGTCACCTTCTCTCATTAACGTTCTAATCAAAGATGCTTTTCTAAGTCCTCGGACAATTGCAGTGTTGAATCCAAACACTGTCACAAAAGGTATCACGTACAATCCCAGGATAGTAAACCAAATTTCATAGTAAGTCACAAACAGTGAATTTAAGAATTTCTCCTCTGTGACCGTGTAATTGAGAACCTTCATTTCGGTACTGTTCGTGATCATGTCAGTGTCGACATCCACGTCATTCGTCGCCGGCATGGTTACGTTTTCCACAAAATCGTCATCGTCGTAATACCCAGAATTCCATAAGAATCTTGGAACGTTGTAGATGATTGACGCAAATGAAGCAACAGTCACAGCCAAAATGGCCAGCCGAGTAGTACACCATTTCCGAATTTTCAATGGGTGACACACAGCAATGAATCGTTCCAAATTTATTGACACGGTTATGTAAGCTGATGCCATTTGTGCTGTGTAGTAAAATGGGTTGACCAACAAGCGGGCATAAATGAGACCTGGATACGCGTCATAGTCAAAACAAAAATACTCAATGGTCGCACTCATGGGTATGCATCTCAAACAGTTGAAGAGGAACACACTGTCCCAAAACGCCAAAGATGCTAATAAAATGGAAAACGGAGATCGCATTTTGGGACGTAGTAGAACTAGAGCACTTAACACATTTCCTACGAGACCTGTTAAGGTCAAAACTGATAGTACTGGGCCGATTAAGACAAAATCCATGAGATTGACCCAGTCTTTTTCGCAGGAAGTCATGATTGACAAATTTTATAAATCCAAATGATTTTTCAAAAAGCTGATGCGAGATGCGACTTTCTGACGATGAAGCTAAAGGTAAATGCAAATGAAATGAATGCCCAATGTCATTCTACCTCAATCACTACTTTATTAAGCAAGAAATGTTTGAATAGCAGAGCACCTTTTCCATCAGGTTTTGTTGCAAACAACTTTTTGTCTACATTAAATTGTCAGGTAAGTTCAATTGTAACTATAACTTAATAAAGCCGGCCTTGTAAATATGTAGCATTTTCTATTGCTAAGTTGCTTGAGCACAAAACGCATCAGGAACAGGTTTTGCGCGCTGGAGTCAATATTCATAATGTTTTTTTTTTGAGGTTGTTTACATGCAAAGGTCGATAATAAGGTAACATTGTAGATTTAGGTACAGGTTTTAGAAACCATTTTTATGTTAATTAATGTCTACGAAGGGTCAAACAACCCTTCTTTAGGAGCTATTTAATATATATAATTTACGTTTGAAGTTTGGACATTTTTCTACAGTTTGCAAAGTTTGCATGCGTGGAAAAGGTGTACAAACGTTGTTGTTTGTGTGTGATTCTTGAGGATGGCAATTTAAGTTGGTGTTACAACTGGGACAAAAGCATGGACGTTTTCCATTGCTCGTTGAGAGTGTGGCAGTTCAAACTTGGCCAAGTCAGAGATGAGAGTTCCCATTGGGATAAACATCAAGAGTTTGTAGGTTGTGTAGATGACGAAACTGGTAGTCCCGGTGGTCCACATCTTGTTGAATTTTGCCCAGGACACCCCAGTGAGAATGGTGCTCACGACAATCAGAAGGATTGAAATCAGACGCCAGCGAGCGCACCGTTTCAACAGGTCATCCGGGTCAGTTTCCTATATCAAAGTGTTCCATTATTTTCATTCGTACTCAAAAACGGTGATGAACTTTCAAATTGGACTGTATGCAATATACCGTGTAGAAGGATGCAAAAACCAAGCGGAAAACGATCCAAATGTGGTACCCCACAAAGATAGAGAGAACGATGATGCAAAAGAGAGCTACATAATTTTCAAAAAACATTCTTATTATTAAAACCGAATATGAAAACATTTCCAAGAATTTTGTAAAATTTTGTGTTTGGCTTTACCAAAGAACATGTGCAGATCGAATTCCACGAAGAGCTTGCGGATGAATGCAAAGTGCTCGTAGAAACATAACGGAAGGAAACATACAGCAAAAAACTAAAGGAATTGTTTAATCGTTTAATTAATAAATGAGCTGCAATTAAAAGAAATGGGCAAGTCAGCATTGAAAATACTCTTACCAAATCAAGTAGAGCCAGGTAGGATGTCAAACGTTGGTATCTAAATCCTTGGTCGTCCATTCCGATATGAAAATAAAGGAAACTTAAGATGCAAAACCGAAAAATGATCAACAGCAGAATTGTGAATTGAGTGTTTTTAGATGTGCGTGTATGTGTGGAGCGGTTCGGGATTTTTCACAAGCACGTTTCTTTTAAAAAAAGAATTTGGCTATACAAAATAGATGTTTGAGGGAAGGAGAAAGTTGGATGGATTGGAGAAAGTGTCTCAAGCGCTTCACTTTATATACACGGAGAGCCAGGCCTGTTGCGCACAGATCTCCATGAGCCATCGATCTGTTTTTCACAGAATCCTAGCAAATATCTATTTTTAGTTGAGAACACGGCTTTCACCGCTTTCACTTTATTCAACGTTTTACCTTACATTATGTATTGTATGAGCATTTTACTACATTGCCACATCATTGTTAAAGTAGCAAGATGTTTTTCACATACACAGCTCCCTTCTTGGAAACCTTCAACCGCAAAACGAGGCTATCAAGTACAAAAAGAAACTCGTGTCTGGAAAAACAGGAAATTTGATCAGTTACTTTAACCCAGCTCAAAGAAAATCATGTAATGAATTGAAAGCCTTTAAAATGCAATCATGAAAAAGCTTTTTATCTTGGCAGCTTCCTTTGTACACTAAACTTATGTGCACCTGAACATTCTGGAGATAGACATCGCATTTACGTGTGTTTTTGTAGAGGAAGGAAGAAGGAAAACGTGATCTTTAACAAAGACAGTTTCGAACGTATCCTGCAAAATGTGTTGAAATAAGAATGTCAAAGTTGAGATGTTGAATGAAAAGGGCAAATAAAAGCTCGTGTCACATGATGAAAAGAAAAGTACGCGGAATGAATGAAAGGCAAACAAAGATCTTGACTTTTTGACTCTTTCATTCCTTCTCAGATTTTGTCAGGATTCGACTTGATTGCTAAGAAATCTTGCAAAATTCCATCGACCGTTTTCGGTTCGTTACCTTCTTGTCACCCCATTTTCTTAATTTCTAATTTCTCTGTGATTCTGAATTGTCGCTTTCAAACAATCGATAAGAAGACATCACATAATTCACATTGTTAATTTCATAGCTCGAAAATCGATCATTTTAAAACTCTGACTTCGCCAGAGAACGCACGTACCAATTATATTTCTCAAAAATGATATAGGAGCAGCAGTGCAAGCTTCGCCGGACGTGTAGGTTATGAAAGCACTTTAGCATGAGAGCTCCGCAATCAATATAGTTCTCAATAATTGCATTCTGTAACCACAAGGGAAAGTAGCAGATTCTATTGCAATAGCAAGGTAATGGAATCACGTCAGAGGACTCGGTGAAATGTAATTTTCTACCTTTCTCTTATGCTCAAAGTGCCTTTTGTATGAAGAAAGTAGCGCAGTTAGGAGAAAGAGAAAGGTGAAGAAAGCAAGCATTTATTGACTTGCCATTTGCCATATCGATCCGAAAGGTAAGTCATTCTGCAAAGTAGCGATAGTGTATATTGAAATCCCAATTTATTATACTTTCAATGTATGATTCCCTTACAGTACAGCTGTAGAATAGCTATGGTACTTGGTACTAGTTTCCCTCATGAATCCTAACTTGACAAATTATAGACGATGTGTGTACTTTTTTCAATTAATGTTATTACATTTTCAGATACATTTTGTATGCAGGTTACAGCTTACAGCATTCAGGTTTTATAGATCCAGCAATTATAATTGATTCTCTGTTGCATTCTATGGAATCAATGTACTGTATGATTATAATAGGCATCTAATGACTTTCTACTGTAGTAAGAGTGAAGCGAGAGAGAGACCGGCTGTGGAGAATTTGGCTCCTAGCAACCTGTTGAGTGGTGAAAGTTCAAAAGATGAGAGTATAGAGAAAGTAGAGAAAGTAGAGAATTTTGAGGATGAGCCGGATGAGGTGCTCATTCCATAGTCTGAGTCGGCATAGCAGGGTTCCGTCCATATTTCCTTATGAACTGCATGTTCTCCTCCAATTCAATCTGGAATTTCCGAACAGGGATGTACTGGAAAATCCTGGCAAATCCGCAAATCGCAAAGAACATTTGCACAGACATGTTCCCATGAAACCACAGGAGCATGAGAGCAACGCCAAGGAACCCCAGGTTTCCAGCAGCCCACAATTTGCATAGTTTGTCCGCTTTGAATGGGTTGATATTCTGCATAATAAAATTTATAAAATTTCATTTTTAGTTTATAAAAATGCATTTTTTTGTGACGACGTCTGTCTTACCTTGTTACAAGCCTTGTATAAGTTGGAAATGAAGAAGACATGAAGAAGTGACAGGATGAAACAGACAGGAGCCATGTAACGGTTCAAGAGCAGGTTGTCATGAAACATAACTGTAAGAACAGAGAATTGAAGAAATATTGTTGTTTTTTTTGAATTTCAAAAGATTGTGTTTTAAGTGTATTTACCACTTCCAATTGCCGACCGAGAAGTGTTAGCAGGTAGAGGTAAAGGGTAGGTGCCCAGGTCCGAAATGATGATCAAAGATTTTCCAAGCCTGGGAGCGCGTTCTTCCTGTGGATCCAAGTGAAAGTCGGGGAAAGGACGTCCAACGAAGAGGATTCGGCACATAGCCACAAATGCAAATCCAGAGATGAAGATGCCCATAATCTATTAAAAAAGGATAGTTTTTTTGCATATGCACTATTATTATAGTGATTGTACGTTTTTTTTTAAATTTATTGATTATTGCTGAATTAAGCACTTACCCAATCGATGGTAGCAAGTGCGCGAACAATGCTCCTGTACTTGTAGTGAAATTGATGTTCATTATTAACATTGTCCGAACGTTGGGGACACTGAGAAATAGAGATGTTGAGAGTGTTCCGTCCAAGTCGACAATTTTGAGGGAGAAACCCTCTGGTGAAACGACCAGCCCTTCCGAAATGCATCATTTGCTATTATATGATCGATTAATTCCCGACACGACGTTTACTGCGTCGCAATGTGTAATGTCTGCAAACTGGAAACGCTTCACTGGAAATGTTGCTGGATGGAAACCCAATAGATGAATAGATACAGGAGAAAGAGGTTAAAAAGAGTCAAAAGATGAAGGATGAGAATGGGGGGAAACGAAAAAGTTGTAGTTGGAAAGCAGTGCGTCGCGTCATTTCGTATTGCACGTTTTGCTAGCTCGGCGTCCTCCGATATTAAAACATACATTTAACGCCTGTCCCCAGAAAATATTGATTTTTGTCTTCCTTAGTTACGTGCGTGAGAGGTCCGAGGAAATTGACGGATTGGAGCAGCATCCGCAGCATCCCACATTCTCTCAGGTGTGTTTTTTCCCTTTGACATGCAAAACTTAACTGTGATACACAACTACACAAGAAGAGGAGTGGAAGATCTTTGTAAAGTACAATCCCCGCGAATGCTCACCTATCCTGTCAGAGCTTAAAGGACTTTTCCCATTGATCCCAAGAACTGATTTTCGCTGCGGATGTGTTCGTCTCTTCCTCTCCCTAAAACTTTCTCCCAAAGGGACCTTTATGCTTTTTAATGCTCTTTCCTTTCTCCGTCCATTTGCTTTCTCCTCCAGTGACTCAAATCGTCATCAAGCAAATCCCACTATATTATTCTTCCTTCTCTCTCTCTCTAACATGTGTATAATGTGCCTACTAAATAATTTTCCTTGAGACGCTGGATTATATATTTAAGGTTTCCCAATGAAAGCTTACATTTGTTACGAAAAATACTAAGGAACAACGAATAAGATTTATATTATTATGTCAAGAATTCTGACATTCATGATGTATCCGTCACGCTGACTGATTTGAGTTCCCTTTCTTGGCTCCTCCAATACCGCAGAGATCTGAAAATCTTGGTCTGAAGAGGCTGAACGGCTTGCTTGCCTGTTGGCTCGTGGCATTTTGTCTCTGGATAATTTTGGTTCAAACATCTTCGCAAAATTTGACATGACGTCAATTCCAATACCGAAAGCGTCGGAGAAACGGATGTCGTTGTAAGTATTTGGAAGCACCTTGAACCGTTCAACCTCATACCCACTCGTTGGATTCATGTAAAGCATTAATGCTAAATACATCTACACACGTTTTTGAATATTGGTCAGACTCTCGCCCACTGCTCTTTTTCATTCAACTTCTTTAGCAATCGACTTGGAAGAAGCTTTACTCGACACTAACTACAGTCTGCACAAATATAGAATCTTTTCAAGGTGCTTTCTAAAGCTAAAGAAGAAAGTCAGCTTCCGTTCACTGTTTCTCCGAAGTTGTCTCTAAAATTCAGTTTCATCCCATCCTCCAGTCTTGTTGTTTCGAGGTCTTTTGATTTTGTTTTAACCTAATATTTCTCAGACTATACGTCTATTCGTCAATACGCCTCTTATCAATTTGCATCCCATGACCATGACATGACTCAAGTACGTCATACGTCTCTCAAGCATTTGTCTTGAAACGTCGTCAACTCATGATTTGATCAAACCCACGCTGCTCTTTACCCTTTGAACAACCTAAAAGTCACCACAACTAACAAGAGTTCATTTCTCGAAAAGTAAAACCACGCCAGAATATTATTCAATTCTTCATGCAGTTTGCGAGTCCTTTTCCAAACGACCGCAAGATTCAAACCTTACGGGAATTGCCGGCATGCACCCCAGCACACCTCCCTCCACCTCCACCGCTCCACCTGCCCACGTCCGCGCTTTATTTTTTGGCCTGGCCGCCTGCCTGGGATAGAGCCAAACAGACTCACCATTTATTTTACATTTCAAAGTTTGTAATTGTAGGAGTTTCTCGGATTCTTGAAATTATTTTTTAAAAAACCTTCTCTTTCTTTGACCTACGATCAGGTCACTTTATTCTGCTCGACTGTGGTGAACGTGCGTCTGTCTGGACCATGTCAGGTAAAAAGAAAAATCAAGTATAATAGAAATAATCTACAAAATAAGGAAACTGGTCTGTGACTCTGTGACCAGTGATTGCTGATCATTGATGTCATCATTGATGAATTGTGGTTTGTGATTTTACATAACTTTTACATAATATTGTAGGATTGTTTGACGAAAATAGTAAGGAAGAAGTAACACGAGGTGAAGATGAAGTAGTTCCAGATAGCGTGACCTTATTGATTACCCGTGTCAAGGATTACATGAAGCTCAAACGTTTTGATGAATGCTTGAAGGTTACTGAAACATTGCTGAATTTGGATTCACGTCATGTAGAAGGGATACACTGCAAAGCAACGGCTCTCATTGAACTGTCGCGGTACGGAGAAGCAGTGGCAATCATTCGCGGGATTATTCGTGAACTTCCGATTTCGGAGCAGAAGATGGAATTGTTTTACCTGTTGAAGGAAGCAGAAGGTTTGGTCAAGCAAAGTGAAACGGGAGAAGGGTATGATTTCAAATCACTGATAGAAGAGCCTGCAGTTACAGGACGTCGCATGGCTGAATTTACCAAACGGGTCAAGGTTGTAAAGGTACGGGAAGGGAACTGTGGTCTTGTGGCCACTGAAGATATTGGGGCTGGACAGCTTATCTTGGTGTGCAAGGCGGTGACTCTTACTACTGTTGACAGATGTTCTAGTACTGATAGTGATAGTACTAAAACGAATGTACAGAAAACCATGAGCATGAACCATTGTAAGAATACGGACCTAGCCCTGATTAAACGACCGGACGCGATTGAAATATTTGCCAAGTTACGGGCTTATCTCGGTAAGTTATATGAGGGATGGTAATACAACCTAACTTTCCGGCACTTTAATCAGTCCTGAAGGATGAATTTACATTTACTTGAATGTCCACTGATTTCTAGATCCTGGACATAACAACGATGAATCAGCTCTTGACCCCGACGTCACAGACATGATGACCCGCTATCGGAAGATCTTGGGAAATTCATTCTTTTATAGATATCACGTGTGTCCCGATGATTATGGGGTTGGATCTGAGGATTTCACGGGCACGATAAACATTTACCAAGATTCAGTTTTGGGACTCTGGATTCCATCTGCTTACATCAACCATTCATGTATTGATGGGAATGGGTTTGTCCAATGCTACGGTGAATACCAGTTCATCCGAGCTTGCAAGCTGATCAAAGCTGAAGAAGAAATCCTCATTTCTTACGTAAACCCAAGGTTGAAATACGAAGATCGTCAGGGGATGTTGGAGAAGTACGGATTACGAAACCAATGTAACTGCCGTCTTTGTATGATTGATAGAGAAGAGCCGTCTGATGTTCATGCTCAACGGGAACAGCTTTTGAAGAAGTACTGGGAAACGGAACGCATGAGCCATCAGCAAGTTATTGAAATATATCGTGAATTGGAAGGGTTACGTACGGAACCTCAGCTCAATGTCTTCCTCAACCCCATGTTTCCTGTCATATATCAAGCGCTCTGTCGTTCCAAGGACCGTAGTCACCTTTCAAACTTCATGGAGCGCATGTACAAAATGCAATTTGGAAGTCCACTGACTGCGGATGCTGTCATGACTTCCATGGTTCAGCTCCTCACCACCTACGAGTACCGAGGACGGCGCGCAGAGAAAGCGAAGATTAAATGGGCTCAACGATTCAAGGAAGCTCTCCTCGTTCGCTACGGATCGGGATCTACAGAATTTGCAATGTATCACTTGCAGAGCATCTTGAAATCAAAAGTGATACAGCAACCTGAACGCTATGTTGCACCCATGAATAATTTAATTACGGAAGTAGAAATGTTGTTGAAAACCATAAATTTGTGAATTATACCAATTTTTGTATTGTAATCTTTATTATCGTTTTTGTACATTTTTCATTTTTATTCTATAAATTCTACTCTTACTTCGTAGATAATGCAAATGAGATAGTAGCATTGATCAGTATAGACGCAAATGTAAGTGGGCATTGACTATCAACGAAATAAATAGATTTGACCTCCACTGCAAATGGCACACAAGATTTCAGCACTTTTCTCTCTATGTGACTAGTCATGATTTGACGCTTGCGTGCTATGTACAAGAACTCTTTGCTTTTCCTATGGATCTGAGCAGACAATGTGAGCAACATAAAGACAAGAGTGAAAACGAAATTAGCAGAGGTCAGCATGGCTATAGCCATGTACACATTCTGATTTTTCCCGTGAATCATTAAGAAATTCCAAACTATCACAATGAAGACGCCACATGAAACTTGGTTGAGAGCAAGAAAGCATCCTGCGATAGACTCGTTAAACATCCTATTCAGGATTCTGAGAGTGTTGAAAAGCACAAATTTTCGATCAAGATCATGAATCCCGTGGTTCGCAATTGATAAAAGAACTAAACTCGATTGCATATAGGAGGCACATATCCAAATTGTGATTGTAACGATAGGCATGAGATTCGCGCATTTCCAGATTTCCCACAGAGCACCCAAACCATAAGCCACTGGAAAGAATTGATCGAGATGAGAAGGCCAACAATGAGAGAAGAAATAGACATGTTTCGGGAACAGGAGGAATAGTATTAGCCAGAAGATATAGCACGGAAATAAACCCAATGCAAATACGCCGAAGCAGAATCTTTTGATTCGTTCCATTTCCAGGAATTTTGATGAACTTATCAATTCGATTATTCGGGTTGTTTGAACTGTTTTACTGTACAGATCGGCCATTGGTTGGGGCGATATGAGAACTATATTCGAGAGGACGAGAGCTATGAAGAGCTGAACAAGATGAAGGTAGTGAAGACCCATTTGAAGGAGGTCACTGGTCAATCGGTAACTGTCACTGTAGACTAAATATTGCCATAATGTGTACACCAGTTCGCTAACAATAATCAATGTCATCATTCCATGTTGAAGCCAATCGCTTGTCCGATGGCTCACCTCAATACTTGTATCGTCGAATGGACTGTTTACTTTTATTTTAGAAAAATGTAATCTTAAAAGACGATTTTCTTTTGTTGCTGCACTGAAAATTGAACTGAAATACTTTTCAGAAATTAAATACTCAACTTTATGAAATGCCTTTGAAAACTTTGCTTTCCACATTTTAAAAAGATTTAAGTCTGGACTGGTCTGTGCCTAAGATTTCACCGTGATCGGTGATCGTGATCATTGACCATGCTTGCTACTCAAACCGTATCATGCAGAGTATTTTTTTAAGTCGATACGGCGACGAAGAAACCCAAAGAAACCTATAAATCGATTGTTTAAACCACTTTAAAACGATGATTCGATGATGAATCATGATATATAAAATGTTCGGTATTTACATGCAAAGTGGTATAATTAAGTCGCTTCGGTGGCTTATTAACCCAGTAATTAAAACCACCGACATTTTAGACATTAAAGGGTTTAATTAAAGGTGCGAACGGACAAACGTCACCACGGCCATAATAAGTCAAAATTCATGATTTTGTTCTTGATCAATGTTTTATATAAGGTCACCAGATCGAAGCACAGACAGTAACCAATAAATTATTTCTGAATGCCTAACAAAGTCTGGTCTTCTCTTGTCTTAACTGTAGTCCTATTTTTAAGCACAAATAATGTTCAATTCAATTCATTCTACTGCTTTTGCATTGTTCAGAATTTTATTTACGATACTTAACAGATTAACAGTTAATACTTCAATAATGTTGTTATCATCTAATCACATTACCTAACCAAACATTTAAAAGACGAACAGAACGAAAGCATAAGAATTTGCCATTTCGTAATTTAATTGAAGTTGAAGTACAAAATAAATAATCATGTACGATGACTAGATATAAAGAAAAATAATGGCAGATATCAAAAGTAATATAGCTGTAAATTATATTACACTAACATAATGTAAAGTATGGAACGTTGTAAACAAAATGTAATTGTCGACAAAACATGAACATGAACATTGACACACGACACGACATTAAAAGACGTAAAGAGCACATGGTTCATTTAGACAGGATGTCAACAATCACAAGGATCGTGTGACAGTTTCACATACAAAATATACGTGAGGTTAATTTCTGGCTAGTTCAAGCCCGAATCGTAACATTGTATACAATTGGTAAAATATTGATCAGATTTGGTCCATCAATTACAAAGGAATTGGAAAAGCCGTTGACTAGCTAACACGACAGTACAAGTTATACAAGACACTGAATGGTATAGTATAGAAGAGATAGACACTTTCAATGGATGGACAAGGGTACACCGTAGTATAGTTGTCAGTTGTCATTGCACATTGATGTTTGAGAAAGCAATACCATTTAAGATGTAACTAAAATTAGGAAAATGTAGTATATAGTGCTGACTGCGACATCAACGCCCGTTCTTGCCTTCCTCAATAATTTATTGTTACCGACACGTCCAGTCATTTTTAACGTTTAAGCCCCACCAGTTGCACAACCATCGTCACCACCACCTCTACCTTCTTGAGAGTCACCGTCGTCGTCACCATCACGTCCAGCTGCCTTGTCCTTATCCAACGGTGACGTGACAGGTGACGGTTCCAACAATGGTTTCCGACGACTAGCTTCCTTCACTGCTTGCTCGTGAACTTTGTTCAGTCTCTCCTATGAAAAAGAATTGGTAACAGCACGTTATTAATACAATGAATAAACGCTTTTGAGGATGACGCTGTAATTTTTAATTAATATTATTCATACCTGCGCTGAGTGCAATACTGACGAAATCACATTAATCTTCCCTTTGATGTTCCCCAGTCTTGTGACATACCCATCCAAATCAATAGGACATACTTGTTCGGCTGAGATTAATTTCAACTGATCAGTCAACAATGCGATTTGTTCTGACAATTCCTCCTGACTGCGTCTGTTAAAGAAAACCACATTGTCAAATGACACCAGCTGATCATACTGACATTTGATACCAAAAATATTGAATAGGTATTGTATTTTAGTACTTGGTAGCCAAAACTCCTTGATCCAATGTCTTCAAAGTCGGTGACAACAATGACACAATTCCTTCGGCCAAGGCATCCCGGGTTGCATTCGGTGCTCCTAAATCCAAACTATCACCGTCATCTTCGTCCACTGAAGTTTGACTATTCCGTTGATTCCCACTACTTCCCGGTTGTTTCTCATCGTCAGACGATGATGAAACCAAAGTTGCCATTATTTTTATTGATACAAACTCAAAAAATAAATGTTTCAAAGTATCCTAAAAATTATCACTCAAAATTACACCACCACTTTTTGGGTGCGACTCTCTTCCCAAGTTGAACAGGTGATTCCAGCATTTCAAGTCTGAGCGCTCCTTTGGCGTAATACAATAAAACGTTCCTTTATGGTTTATATTCCTTAATCTGGAGCATTTTATTACGACTGGACAACAGTTTTTCATGTTTCATTCGTAATTCCAATCGTTTCTAGATAAATGATAAGTTTTTGAATGTAAAGCAGCAGTGTTTAAAAGCGTAAACTAAGATTAGGAAGGTATTGTTTTTGGTTACATTCGCTCCCTCTTTCAAGGGTTTTTCCATTCACTTTCTCACCCTTTTCAGGTGAAATTTTTCTCATTTCTCACCCTCCTCGATTCTCTATATACCTTTAAAGTACCTTTTCATATGACTAACCCCGTACAAAGTGCATTCCGTTACGTGGAAAAATCACAGCACAATCATTTCCGTACTTTACACATTTTTAGACTTTACATTACACAGAAGACAGAGTGCCAATCTTTACAATCTGAAATATACTCGTAAAAATTAACAATAATGTACTTTTAAAACAGTTGAGTTTGTATTTAGAATAGGAAAACCATTGCATTTGAAGATTAGTTGGTTTCATTTACAAGTAAAGGATATTTTTTCGAATTGATTATGTAAATAATAGTTTGAAAAGTTTAAATTATGTCGGACAATCTTGATTCATTCATACGGCCAAATAATAACGGTGTAGTAGTAGTTAAAAGTTCTTCCACGATGGACACGACTGACGCAACTGCTCCTTTGAAGACAAAGTACAATTACGACAATTCCAAATTATACGATTTGAGGGATTCGAATAAGAATCGACCTTTGCTCTACAATTCACATCCGGGTCATACAAAATTGAAACCTGCTGTGGTCATCCCTCCAGCTGTTCCGGGACGATTTCCATTAGAAGACAACAATCATAAAGACTTGGATGACGATGACGACGGGACAACGACGTCCACGACTGAAGACAGTGTCATTTCTCAAAGTGAGAGTGATTCGAGTATCATCATCACTCGGGATGATCTTGCCAATAATTTGAAACAGTTGAACAATCTGGACAAGGCTGACAAGGAACAAAACACGTCCCCAACTGGACATGGACAGATGACAAGAGAAGCAAAGGTCAAACGGAGAAAGTCGTTGAGGCTATTGTTGTTTGCAGTTGTGGTCATTTGGCATTTGACCTGTATGGCTCTTGTGGTTGTGATTTTGTATCATATTTGGCGTACTTTTGAACAATTGGAACAGATTTGTACTTTCGTCGTGTCTGTGATTAAAAGTAGTTTGAAAGAGTTGAAAGTTGCAACTGCCACGAGTTCCAATCCCGGGAGTTCACCCATGTCCACGGATGCGGGATTCAGCACTGCGGGCATTGATGTCAATCTCAACCTACCTGATTGCAAAGTTGTCATTAAAGATGCGGAAATGTACGTTAAATCTATTGGACTCGCTGTTTTGTGCGGGTTAGGACTGCTTCTCTCAGTATCCGGGTAAGTTTTATTTCACCACATTTATTTATTTATTTATTGTTTTCACTTTTATATAACTTTAGCTACATTTCCTCATTCATCATTTACTGTATTTTCAGATCTTGTTTCTTTGGGCGTTGGAATCTTACGATGCTGTCGGGTCACTTGCGAACACATGCTTGAAGCTGTTTGAACAGTTTGAAATTCGAAATAAAACTATGGATACTGTCAACCCCTCACCAACTAACTCACAGAAACAATGACTGAAGGACAATTTGACCTTGTTTGACCTTTCCAGTAAACCCAATCGAGAATCAGAACAATGCAAGATAACTTTCTCATAATGTTAATTGTGATATTTTGTACGATTTTTTGCGATAAGAATGCAATATGTAATTTATTATTATTCTAAACGAATGTTGTCAATCATCTCCTGTTGTGTATGGTTGTTGTGCAACTTTTTGCATAATGGAACCTCACGCTCACGGACGGACATTATGCGATTTTGTAATTTGAAGAAGCACATTTTGAAAAAGACACAATTTTTGTATTTTGATGATGCTCAAAGCTGAGATTAAAGTGGTTCATTAGGTTTAGTATTCGACGTAAACTAAGAAGTATTTTTCTTATTGTAAGTTTTTTTATATGCATTTCCCAGTTTTACCAGTGTCTGAATATTTGTTCGATGTATTGTTTTTCAAACGTTCAGTATTTGTTTTACTCAGTATGAAAAGGTTAGTAAACACAACTTGTATTATTAAACATTATTAAATAATAGGCGGTAGATGACAAATGAATTGTATTGTTGGTAGTATTGTTGTGCATTTTTTTGTTGTTATTGTTGTAATTGTTATTGTTTGTAGTAAAAAATTGTAACTTATTTCTGGAAACGGAAGTAATGATTTGTTCCCTGCAAATCGAAAAGCACGTATAACATTTATTTGTTAGTTATACCTAGAAATTTTAAGTCTTAACGATAGTAGTCGACGTACCATGTCATATGTCAGTTTTGTAGCACCACTACCAAGGCAAATGCGATCGATCCGAAAGTAGCGACATTTTGACCCGCACTTGATGAATGTGGTTTCACATTGTTCTCTTTCTTCGGTGGTTCCACAATTTCCTTGTCCTCTAAGCATTTTTGTTTTCGGTTATCATTACTGTAAGCACACTTGTGTCCCATTGGGCAACATGCTCCAGTCCCTTCTTTGTAAAATTCAGGATGACAACAAACGGCATTTCTGTACGGACAACACGTCAGACTCCCCCCACGAATTGGACAACATGTACTGTCGCTGTAACAATCCATGCTTCCGCAAGCTATCATCCCTTTCGGTGTCTCGGAAGGGTTTTTCGTCACATTACGAAGGAAAGCACTTGAAGGTCCTTTAATGATAGTTTGTTCTCGAATTGATGACGCTTTGGAAGATGTGCAAATGATTGGGTCTTCGACTGCCCCAGTTGACAAACAAAGAATGTCGTCATTCTTCGGTCCGCTTGAGGAACACACAATAATAATGCTGGACCATAAAAACAAAAGTCCTGCGAAAACCTTTCTCGTCGTAATTAATTTGCTCATTCTATTGACTCTTGTACAGTATCTTTTTAACTGTGCAGCGTTCAATGATCAAATGACAACTAATTAATTAAACTGGCAGATTAGGTATACCTTCGTAAAAACAAAATCCTTGGTGTTGAGCTAAACTCAAGCCATAACAGATTCCTTCCATTTATGGATGAGGTCAGGATGAATTATCATAATCAATAATCGCATTATTACAAAAAAAGTAATGTAATGCATTTATGTATTGCCAATAATTTTCGCAATATGCCATTAATAATACGAATTACAAGCAAAAGTGCATCACTGACCTAAAATAATTAAATATCTTTACATTGCAATATAAATTGCTTGCCAAAGTGTTTTATTTTTAATGTAGTACACCAATGAAGCAATTAAAAAATAAAAATTGACAAAAAAATGATTAAAAGTGGGTACTTTGTTGCAAAAAATAATGGCCCGTGGGGGGATCGAACCCACGACCTTCGCGTTATTAGCACGACGCTCTAACCAACTGAGCTAACGGGCCACTGCATGAAGAGACGTCCCGTTTACGCTCCCTTAAACGTGTGCTCAGCCTTGGCTGCACTGCAACTCGTGCTGTAGACGCATGCATTGCTTATCTCACCTTACCCCATGCACTTTTTCTCGAATTTCATTCCGAACAGTTCCAAAATCATTGTATTTTTAAAATTGCACTTCATTTAGCTTTACACATTGCCGACAAAGTACAAACGAAAACGAGCAAAAGTGAAAGGAATGTAACGGTAAGTGGTTAATGACATTAAAAACTAAACAAAACATCATTGAAATTTTTGAATGCAGTTTTCTATACTTTTATTGTCCAGATTTTCATAAAGTCACAAAAGAAAATTTTGATTCACTTTACAAGATTTATTCATATTTTAATTCACAAGTTTTTAAGGGTTTTGTATTGCACTGCTGTGTTATACATTTGGTCCAGGTTCACTCGGATCCGCACAAGAGCAAAAGCATGTATACTGTACTGTGTCGTTGGCATAACCCGGGTTGTTACAGTTGAACCCGAATGGGTTAGCATTGCATTTTGTTTGACACAAGCTTAGTACGGTTTGATCACCTCCTGGAAGGCCCTGGACTGTAGACGCCGTGTTACAAATGTGTTTGTTTTCAGTTCCACCCTGGAAAAAAATCATGTGCATAAATGAACGCAAAGGACATTGAAAATCTTAATAATGGAGATGAATTGATGAAAGCGTACATTGTCGCAAAAACAAGCTCCTGTCCCAACCAAATTGTTGAAACTAGTCTGCCCGACATCTTGTCTTATCATTGCGTCAAGAGCGTCGAAATTCGTTTCCTTCCACGGTACGCCGAAATATTCGGCGTAGAATCGCAAAGCCTCCATGTAACCCGGGACAGTTGCTTGGTCGCACTTTCCAGTTGAACCGACTGGACAAAAGGTAGTGCAACAATGAGGCGTGAACAGGAAAAAGTCGCATGGGCGAATGCCAACACCACCAGCATTTGAGTTCTAGAAATCCAATAAGACATTCAGTCAATCATTAGAATGAAAATGAAGACGTTGATCTTATAATTTTGTAAGTAGTTTTATGATCATTGATCATTTTTACCACAATTCCAGCGACACCGCTATGCTGAAATGACCTACAGAAGATTGACTCATTGTAGCTGGACCCGAATTTCCCATATCGACAAACAGGACCGGAACCAGGTTCTGTTGGAGCAAAAAGCAACTCAATTCCGAGCGGATTGACAGCCAATGCTTTATTCTTTGTGATTCGTGCTTCACCAACTTTCAATTCGTATGTATTTTCTAAAATCACAACATGTTTTCCATCTGGAAAATATACTGTGGTATTTGGAACGAGGCCAACCTGCGTAATAACCTCTGGAATTGCTACTCCAGGAACACTTGTTCCAGCAAGATGATTCCCGATAGTTTGCAAAATGCCTGTCCCGGGTAGTACAACTGCATGACAGCAAACGCCAACAAAAATGACTACGGTCAAATAAACAAGTTTCGATTCCATGATTGACATGGGCAAGCTGTTATTTTTGAATGAAGAAAAAAGGCGATCTGATGAATCAACGGCGTCTTGCAAAACTAGAAATGGCAATGATTGCAAAATGCTAGTCACGTCATGAAGCTGGTTATATATTGTATTTATTATTAATAAAATTGTTTTTATCAATCGTTATCTTTACATAAAGCATGACAGCATGATTTGCTGAAACATAACTTTTGGTTGCGTGAGTTAGCAGCAGAGTTCAAAACTCAGGTCTTCGGGTGAATTAGAAGAGGTCATATAAATTAAAGCATATTTTCATGACGCGACTGAAAGATTTCATTAGGGTCAGACATCATTTGACTTTGGAGAGTTTTATATATCCTCTTATCACTTCAGACTTCACTTTACCATCTTTGAAAAAATGATGAAACCCTTTTGCTTATTTTGCACATGGTGTGCAGTTTCTCTACATCAACAAAAGAGAATTCAACAACAAAGAACTTTTACACTTGCAAAAACGGGAAAAACGATATGCATTACTCCAGTTTCCATTTCCGGTTTTTTTTGCCTGTGCAAAATTCAAACTTAGCATGTATTTCACATGGCATGGGAGGCCGGCTGGCGTATTGTTATTGTTTATTATGAGCAACCAGCAGCGTCGTTGTCGTTATTGTGCTTTTTGTGTTAAGTAAGTCAATTGGGGTGCATTGCGAGATTGCGACGTGTCTTTGTCCTTAATAATAAATAACAACAACAGCTTGAGAATGTATTTATATCCAATTTTGCTATTTGCCACATGTTATGTTGTGTGAGAATTGAGAAGCAAGCAAGACTTGCAGTATTATAACAGTGTACTGTTGAGCAGTCAACAACGGGAGCAATTGGTTCATCTCTTTCATGCATATTGTATTAATAACATTGACGGACAAACTGGCCATTATGGTCCATGTCCGGTGTCCCCATTGACAGACACGGAGGAGGATACTACAATTAAAAGTCATGAGTCCAAGAGGCCTCCCAACCCAAGAGTTTGACCTCCTTTCTAAAAGGAGAAATCCTTCCAGAACCCCTTTTCCAGTTTAAGTAGTCAGTAGGACAGGAGTGTGTTTCCATATAAAGGTCGTCCAGTCCATCGACGTACTTTCGAAATAAAGGGCTATTTTTAAACCGTGAATGATATGTGGCTCAAGCAGAAGGAAACTAACCTAAACTACTAGCGATATGACTAGAATGTAAAATAACTGCTTGTGTTATTAAATTATAGGAATACATAATCTTCTAAGATAAAGATAGATGTTCAAGATAAGATAAGCAAGGAGCAGGACAAGACAACAGCTTTCGCATGTAGGAACGCCAAAACAACGTTGAACATTGCATATTGGCTCAAAAAGTCAATGGCACCATGATCATCTCTCCTCGCATGACGATGACCCAACAACAATAACAACAACAGAAAATGCATCGGTGGTGACCGGGGAGGAATGACCAATCGTCACTTTCACTGTTTCACTACGATTACGCGTGTCAAAAAACTTTCGCTCTCTACAACAAGAAGAAGAAGCCCAAGAAGAAACATTATCAGACAAGTTGAGAGCCAAAGCCAAAGCCACGATAAGACGATGGGATTCCTGTGGACGCCGACGACGGCATGGCACAAGGACAAAAACAACAAAAGAAGTTGCTCTTTTCCATCCTGTCCGTGTTTCATACCTTATCCGCGATAAGAGAGGAGCATAAGAAGAACTCTTGAGTGAAGCTTTATATGGAGATATATAATGGCAGAAAGCACAATGCATGTGCACTCTCTCTTTTACAGAGTATTATTGTTGTCGTTGTCGACGAGAGCAAAAGCACTGAGAGAATCTCTCAAAAGTAAAGGCAATGGGCCGAAGTGGACACTCTCACTCTTCGTTCAGGGTGTTCGAGAACAAGTGACTCACGAGTGAACAATATGAGGATTGACGACGTTCCAATTCCGCCCTGTACAGCATTGTTACGAGAGAGAAAGTGAGAGTTGCATTATACTCCTTTGAAGGAGCGAGAGAGCATGAACAACATGACGATGACTATGACGATGACGATGAACGATGGAGTTGATGCTGAGATGCTGATGCTGATGTTCCTTCTTGCTCAAAATGCTGACTTGTCTCCTGTGCGTATACTGCAGCCAGCAGTACTTTTAGTACGTATACATGTGGTTTTTCTACTCCACAGTGCTGACTGAGTCCAAACTGAAAAGTCCACGTGGTTGGGAAGCATAGACAAGATTGGAGATTTGTATTCCCTTCCATTTTGGATGTGGTTGGAAAATCTCTCTTCTCTCTTCTCTTGCTAAAAGCGCGTTCCTCTACACTTTTCCATTTCTTCTTTGTTGTTACAGTGTGTACAATTCACTTTTCCTTTTGCCGTAGCTATATTTCGTATTTGCCTTTTGTTGCAGGAGGAAAATACACACAAGCAAACCAAACTCATATACACGAGCACACAATACTTTTTTTTGGCGGACGTGTGCTCTCGGCTCTGTTGTGTGTTGATGGAGAATTCTACAGCAAAAGGAGCAACAACGTGGTCGCTCTCACTTCAGTTTCCTCACTCATTTATTCCGTGATACACCGCCGGAGACGGTGCTCCAATAACTCTCTCCAAATCACTTTTTTGTACAGTTTTATACAAAAATCATTCCGCTGGACAAACCTAGCTTCCTTGTGCTATAATCCTGAAAACTTAAATCCAGCTAGAATTGTGAAACTACTGTCAAATAGTTCTGTTTGTGGATACCGTGTATTTATTTTTTTTCGGACGCTGTGACGCTGCTGGAGAACTGAGAATTGTATTTTTATCAGTGACGACGCAGTGACAATGCAATTTGTGATATTAGGATAAAAAATTGTATCAGTGTCTATATTTGAATGGTTGGAGACCTATAAACAAAAATCAGGAGACATTCAAAAGTTATTGGAATTGTGGGAACAAGTGCATAAAGTGAAACTTTTTCCTGGAATTGACTATATCACGCATTTTTTTCGGAGGATTCACGATTCACCCATCGTTTTACATTCTTGGGTGAGTATATTTGATACATTTGATTACGCCTGTGTGTGTTTTATAAAATTCGTTTTCATGCACGGAAAGCGCATCTTGTGTAAACACCAGCACGGCATGTAACACAGCTATGCATACGGCACACGCATACATCAAATCGATCGAAAATAATGAATTGCGCATAAATTGGAAAAAAGGGTTCGAAAAATGTTTTTTTTTGCATTTTTGCGTTGCAAAGTTGCAGTGCGTTGTGTTGTTTTTGTAGTGGGTAAGTAAGGAAAGAGGAAAAGGCGCACGGTATTGTAAAGGTGGTTGGAGAGGAGAAGCAATGAGTATGAGATATAGGCAGGCATAAGGGTTTAGAATTTGCGAAACATGGGCATTGTGTTATTCTGTATTGCAAAAATGGGCTGGATGAGGATGATGATGGGAGAATGAAGAAGGAGAGAGAAGCCCGTTTCAAAAAACGACCTTGGCTGACATTTTTTGTCGCTGTTTTTGGTAGTGCGATTCATTTGGTACGTGCAAGTACGACAACGTTGAAATGTTGAGCTTTGTACATATATTGAAGCTTCTCATCATCATCCGTCGTATCTGGTTTGTAATGCGGATGTGCTGGTGAGACTTGAGTATATGTCGTGTCCCATGCAATTGTGTCTGGTTCTCATCTCGTCGTCGTTTATTCTCCGTCGTTTCAGTTTCAGAGAGTTAGAATTTTAGCATAGGATTGACTTGGGCTTGGGCTCTTCGTGTTCATCATCATCATGAGAGCACATCACATTTGTGTGATGATGTGATGAACAGGCAAAGCGAGAGCAGAGAGAGAGATAAAGTCGAAGAAGGAAAAGACTTTGAGCATAGGCAAAATAGCTGGAAAGCAACAGGAGCATCATTGTCTGGAATATTTTGTGCATATGGACAAAACAACATGGACAAGACTGAAATGAAACTCAACAGTTGGTCTCGTCAGTCGGAGTCTCACAGTCAAGATCAAGGCTGTTTCTCTCGTATCGCAAATAACTTCACGATGGGATAGGAATGGGAAGAAGAAAATGGATTTCATGGTGACCTTGGCACTACTGCCTCAGTATACTCCACAACGTTGAGAGGATTGCGATTCTGGCCAATGATGATCATGATGACGCCGTCGCAATTCGCCAGTAGTTTAATATGTGCATGCATGTCTACTCCATCGCAAACTTCCAACAGTTTCTGTACATAATGCAACAGCAGGAATGTATTTAGCATTTTGTGTATTCGCATTCACACTCTTAACTACTTCTCCATACTTTATACTTTTTTTGATTGTTGAGGCGTTTAGGATATACAAGTGGCATTCGCGTTCATCGCTATTACAATTTTCGACGACGACGACGACGAGACGACGAATATAGTATGTATGAGGAATCACTACCGCGTTCGTTCCGCGACCCACTCCTCAATAATAAGTTTACTTACTACCGCCTTTGAATCTGTGCAAAAAACCGTTCCGGTTTATACACTTCACTTCTCTGTTTTGTTTGTTTGTTTGCGTTTCGCGTTCGCTTTTTGGGTTTGTTGTGTGTGCTTGTGTGTTAGTTGTGAGTACACAAACGTTTATTTACATTGAGGAAGGTTGTAAGTACAAAAAGATTGAAAGAATCAAAAATGCATAAGGTCACGTGTAAAGAAAGAAAAGGACCTATTCAAGTGTCGTTTAATTCATTTCTGTTTGTTTTTCTGTTTTTTTAATGTTTGGATCAGGACAAGACGGAGTATTCATTCGACACATTTTTTTAAAGACATACGCTAACAGTATGAATCTATAAAGTCGACAGTGGACAGTGAGAGTGAGATCTAAATTTGGACACGGGAGTATTATTTTGAAACAATGGTCACTTTGAACCACGATGAAGTCATGGTCACTTCGGTTGCCTCACATGGGAATCAAAACCAGGAAAAGTCTATTGATAAATTCAATGAAATGGGACGAAGGGATCACAGATCTTCCGGGGGTTCCCCTTCTGGACAGTCGCCACCGATGCCGTCCTCGCCGTTGGCGGCCATGGGTTCCTCGTCGTCTTCACGCTACAAAACGGAGTTGTGTCGGTAAGTAAACTTTTATCTGTAATTTGATAAAATGCAACGAGTATGAATAGGTAGGCAGCCATGATTTCAGATAGCACGTTTCTGGTTTCATGCAAATGTTTGATAAGCGCTATGATGATGACGAGGCATTCACTAATATTTGCATTTTTGGAAAATTGTTTATTTGAATTAGACCATTCGAAGAGTTTGGACTTTGCAAGTACAGTGATAAATGTCAGTTTGCTCATGGAGTGGGCGAATTGAGACGTCTCGTCAGACACCCGAAATACAAGACAGAGTTGTGCCGAACGTTTCACACTATGGGTCTTTGTCCGTACGGGCACCGATGTCACTTCATTCACAATGAGATGATCTACATAAATAATCTCATATCGAGCAATAACCCATTGTTGTCCGCAATTGGCGGGACTGGTCCAGGAGCAGCTCGGCCGGCTGCGACAACCGCAAGTCCAGGAATCTCATCATTATCCACGTCACCGGGCATGAATCCTCTTTTGTTTCAACAATACTCAAACAATCTGACTAATTCCAATCAAGCGCAAGCTACCGCAAACCAAGCATTGAATCTTTTTGATATGGCTGCCGCCGCCTCGAGTGGCTTGTCATTGTCAACTCCTGTTGTGCCGCCTGGTCTGGGTCCATTGCCTGCACAACAAGCTTTCTTGTTGTCACTTGAAGATGAGATTATGGCGGCCGCCGCCGCAGCTGCTGCTGCCGCCACATCCCAGGCACAACCATCTAACATGTGGAATTACTGGAATAATGTAACAGGGTTGAACAAAAACCAGCTTCCGACTTCCACGGACGCGTCTCTGTATTTCAATCAAATGTTGTTCCCACCGGTCAATCCTCTGGAAGGAAATCCACTCCATCTTCGTCAACAGGACGACGCTTCCCTTGGACATAACGACATTCCCATGATGATTCCACCTGTTGCCACCACTTTGTTGCCGTGTCACAGTCCAACTGGCTCCAGTTCTTCTGACACGGACTCTAACAATTTGTCTGATTCCAATTCTTCACATGTTTCCAGTTCTTCCGGAGTTAGCAGTTTGGTCGGTAGTAACTTTGGAAGCGTTTGAAATTTCAAATCTTCAAAATTCCATTCACCAATTTTTGGTACCATACGTTTCTCTGCGTGTTTTTTCCACACTAAATATGAAGTCTTACACAATTATATTATTATTACTCGCTGATTTTCTTGTTTCTATCACTTTCTATGGAAAGGTGCTGGAATTTTTTGTTTGCCGTAATTATTATTATTTCCATTTTTATTATACTATTTTGTAGGTGTTGTGTTTACCTTTTGTTTTCTTACGCGTCTCATTTCCGGTTGGCTACTGTTGTTTTTTTCGAAATCAAGAAATGATGATTTTTTTCTTCCGGTTTTTTGAGCAATGGTGTTGTTTTTTTTGCATGGTATTTGTTTATTCTGTGTTTAGTTAAATTAATTTTATTACGTGCCCTTATTAACTGAACAGTTTTTTTCAGAGTGGAGGAGGCTTTTTCTATTAAATATTTTAATTAACTTAAACTAAACTAAAGTTATTAAAATATTCCTAATTATTTGTCTATATTAAGCCGGCGATTCAGTATAATTTCACATAAGTAATAATATTATTCGTAAATCGATTATTTAAATTATAAAAACTGATGATGTAATGATGACGACCTATATTAAATGCTACGAAAAAAAGTTTAACAATTAATTTTATTATTATGTATTTTGATCGCAAATGTACCTTATTGTAAAATCGACAGTTACTACTCGATCGAGGCAACTTTTTTGTGCCGTCTGTATAAAAGAAATGATATTTTCTAATTAATAATGTTATTCTTATTATATTTTTTTGACTAAAAAATATATTATTATTATAAAAATGATATTCTTCCGATTTCTGTCTATATATACTACATATATATAAGAAATTTTCTTGTGGCAAGAAACGCTTGAATTTTTAAAACAAGTGAAAAGTTTTTAAAGATGAAAAGATTGAAGATTTAATAGATAATGTATTAATTATTTATTAATGTTAAGACACGAAATGTCAATCGCTTCTGTTGCGTCTGTTTGCGTCAGTCAGAAATTCATGCATGAAAACAAAGAATCTTGAAACTAAATAATAATAACTTGCAGTGAAAGTAACACATTGAAGACTCATCGCCAATAATAATAATTAATTGTTATTTTGCGAGTAATGTATGTTGAGAGATTTTATATGGAATGATTTATTGCTTATTGTGTAGCTAGTTAAATTAGATAATTTTGAATTTTTTGATTTTTTTCGATTAGATGTGAGGGGTTGAGTATTCTAATCCAATTTTTTGTAGTCTCATTTTGAATGAATAGATGTTATAGATAGTGCTTAGAATAATTATTATGAAATTACGGAGTTTATATTCAATAACAAATGTTGATTTTTTGGAGCGATTATTATTATTAATAAAGAAGAAAGTAATGTGTTGACACACTGTCGGTGAATCTTGCTTTCAAGTTTAACATGTCATTTTTTTGCATGCAAGTATTCCCATGGAAAGCATTATTAATTTCGAATTCAACAAAAAAGGTTAGGCTAGGTTGTTCACATTCAAATTCACATATAGGCCAAGGAATCACTTTGCATAATGAAATTCCGAAACAGGAACAGGAACTGCAAAAATCACTTTACAATGCAATGATGGACGTGTTGAAACATCACACGCACAACATGTAGATAAGAAATTCAAGGTTTTCACCTTTACCTTGTTCAATGAAATGACAAGCCGGTGACACTCACATTGGAGAACGGAACCCAAAGTGCCAAATGTGACTTTATCCTAAGACCATCATCGTTTTAGTATTTTTATGAAACTCAGGAAAAGATGCAATTTATGCGAATTTTATATACCACCAATCATATTTTTTATATACATAGAGCATTTTCGGAATTATTTTTGTAAGTACATTTATTGATAAAGCAAACAACGACAAATTAAAGCGACAAACATTAATATAACCTAACATATGAACTATGTACGACGAAAGAATAACAGGAAAAGATTATCAACTTGATCAATTCGTTCGAAACAAATTGCGGCAGAGACTAAAATTAATGAGTTAAAACTATAGTACAACCTAACGACATGTAATTTTTTTTGAAGAAATGGAATGATTGCATTGAACTGCGTCGATTGTGTTGGATGACCGGATTTTGTGAACTTTGACAGGTTCGTCGTCAGTCGTCATTGCCATCGAGTGTGACTATTTCAATACGACGTCGCTTGTTGGACCTCTCAAATGGAATCATTCCATACCCATCAGGATTCAAAATGATGGATTCCTCATGATGAGGCAAAGAGTTTGGTGAATTTGGTCGCGTTTCCTTGAGCCATCTCTTTGTAAAACTGTAACAAAAGTAACAAGTATTGGCATAATTAGAAATATAGTTTAATTTAATATCATTTGAAGGGATCTCTTTGAATCTCATACTGTATGGAAAAAAGTGTCACAACTTACTCATCATGAACCAAAGTTCGCATATCGATTTGTTTGCAACACAATGGGCAAAGGAGTGTTTCTGTCTCCTTCACAAGGCACATTTCCATGAAGTACAATCCTTCAAAGCATTGAATGTGTGTGCATTCTGGACCACGACACGGATTCACCATTCGTCGCCGTGCACCCGGGCAGATGAGTGAGACTTTCATGGTTGTCGCAAAGGATTGGGTAAAGCAATTCTCAACTGTCCAAACAAAAGAAATCAAATTATTACACAATTCAAAGCATAAACAAGTTATGAAAGTGTAGACAGACGAAAGAATAAATCTTACTAAATTGAGAACCACGAGTGTAGTATAGACGATTTACACAATATCTTCGAAGCATTTCCTGTGACTTCATTCTCTTGACTACTACAATGGAAATTCCAAATTGCGCGTCCTCCGTTTGTTTCCATTGAATGTCGACTGTACTCAAACTCAAAGATTGAGTCGTGTCACCATTGCTCAGAGGAAGGAAATCCGAAATGTCCATGCGAAGTTGACGTTGACGACGCATTGCAGATTTTCCATCAATGTGTACTCTGAAGTCCGCTGGAAACAGATCCCGAATTTCTCCAGACGAGCTCACTTTTCCAATACGGAGCAGCACCTTCACAATAACAACAATAAATCATGAAATCTCAATTCTCTCTTGGCCAATACTGAAATGCCATGGAGACAGCCAATGCTATGGAGACAGAGCAATAATGTAAAAATGTTGATATGTACTTACTTTGCTGTTTGCCTTGGTTTCCATGCGGATGTTGTTTTCTTTCTGGTCACGAGAGGCATGACGTTTTGACAATTCCTTCGCCACCTCCTTGGATAAAATCACTGGAAACTGGAACCGGAAGTGTCTCTGGTCGCCATTCACTATGGGATCTACAACATGACATGGTGACATGAGATGACCGATACTTCCCGACTACAAATGTATTGCGGAATATTATGAATGAAATGACGTAACGAAAGTAACTCACCAATAATCCGAGGCTCCACCAATTCATATTCTACACGCTCGAACGGCAACTCCGTGAATCGAATGTTGCTTGAAGTGAAATTCATGGCTGACATGATCAAATCACTCGTTTCAACAGTACTAAACAGGTCACAAAGGTTGATAGGTCACGGAATTGCTCAACAATGTCGGGTGAGGTCACAAGTTCAAAACTAGTATACAGCAGATACGAACAGTCTCAAAGTGATGTTTGCGGTACGAACGTCAAACAAAGACTGACTGAGCAGAATGTGAGTTCTCTGCTTTGCTCAGGTAACGTCCTGGGAAACAAACCAGCTTTTCTGTATCCACGGAAACTGACTAGAGAAATGCCTAGCAACAACTGCCAGAAACAGAAAGTATATACAAGAACATCTCGTCACCATGACCATGGTAACGTGAAACATAGCGCTTAAAACCCCAACCTGTGGTCCATTGTCCATGATTTTGAGATTTTGAGAATGAAAGCAGAAAGCACTATCAATGCAATATCATCAAGTCACATTGCTTTATTTCCTTCTACTTTTCAATGATTTAAATTCAAATGGCCAATAAATAAAAGAAATTATTGACGAAACATTGTAAAGAGACTTGATTTCGTGAATAGTAGAATACGACTTGTTGAGGTATCCTTATGTTCGTCATACACGGAACGATAACGGAGGAAATTCTCCTTGGGCATAAGAATGTACGGCCATCTGAGAGTAAGAATGAAGATGATGTCAGGTCATGTCATGTCAGGCGAACATTATTGTTGAGATTGAATGTTACCTCAATGAACGTTTTCGAGTTACACCCACAATAGCATGCTCTTCTTCCTGATATGAAGCTCGGTTAGTAACGAGCTCAGTCGCGACGCCCACGGGATCGTAAAGTCCAGAGGAAGATAAAATTTTCAATTCTCTATCCTTGTTAAGAAAGCTTCCATATTTTTTAGTGAATTTGTCATACTTTCTTTTCATTTCACCTTCCTGTTCTTTTGCCAAAATATTTTCCCACATGCTCAAGTTGGAGTCTATAATTGTCATGATTTCCCGTGATAAGCTGGAGTTTAACGCTTTGTTCCATAAATCAAAGAGCGGGACGACGATGTACTTAATGAAATCTTATATGGTGACAGATGCAAATGGAAAGAAAAGTAAACAAACAAGCATTACATTAATGAAAGTGGAGATGTAACAAAATGTCTTGTCCATAGTTTTCAACTGGTGAAGTATGTAATGATGTTCAACGGCTCACTAATTTGAATCTTCGGAGCAGAGCTGAAAAATCGATCACAATTAGTCGAAACTGGGAGTTTGAGTGTCTTTTCATAATCGCCTTGTCGAAAGAATTCTTCGGTGATTTTACAGCTCCACTGCCGTGAACTTTGCCACTCTCGACACGGGTTGCTTACATCTGCACATTTTAAAGCCACTTGAAGCATGAAAAGACGATGATCCTCGTTTCTCATATCCAGACTTTCCGTCTCGACCAAATCCTACATGAAATATATGTTCAAATTTTTTATTTGAAAAACTTTGATTACAGGTTTAATTTTCGAAAAATAGTTAAAATAACCTTGAGACGACTCAGAAATTCATCATGACGTGACAAATCCGTTGCCAACACTAGCTCTTTAACATATCTCTTGACTTGCTTCAGCGTGGTTTCGTCCAATGAATCGCTCAGGCCACTTTCCTTCATAATACTCACTCCGGATCTCCAGTGATGGTTTTCCAGGATGGATTGGTTCTATACATGCAATCATTGCCACTTTAAGCTTTTCAGCAAAATCGTAAAATAATAAGAGTAATTTTCGTACACTGAAGAAAGGAGCCAAATGACTCGTGGATTTTATGAGGAAAGGTTGAGTGACACCAGGATGGTCGTAATCATGAACTGCAGCTCCAATAATGGCACTCAATTTCTCAACTTCGGTGAGATATGGCCAAATGAAGTTTTCCCTGATGAGACAATGCATTGCCTGTGTCACATCCGTCCCATGTACATGGTTGTGATAAGCGTTTCTCCAATGATACCCATCTTCAATCATGGCTTAAAACCACAATATTAAAAAACCAATCAGTTTCATGAATCAAGAGAGCAATGTGTGTTCAACGACAGTTTGTCAACTTAATGTCAACTGTCAACTCACAGAAGAGTTTATAAACGATGTCGCTTCTCAATTGGAAGTGCTTGTACAGCCCATAGGAATCGAACAAATGTGTGCAAAGGGTAACAAGTGAACATCCTGGAAAAAGTCCAAGTTGTGTGAATTGTAAATAAATATACTTGGAAGTGAGTGCTTATTTGATCAAATACTGATTTTCTCACCTCCGGAAACACTATCAAAACCTACAGAATCAAAATTCCATTCGTCCGCACATTCTAAGGCAATTGCAGTTAAAGAAGGTGACATTTCATCAATTAAATAGGTTTCATTGAATAGACATGTTCGCGCATAGTGTCGATCACGTTTTTGTCTTTGTGGTGACAAGAAGGGTCCAGTAAATGGCTTTCTTCGCTTTGGCTTTGACTTATTTATCCTTAAAGTTTCATCTAGCAAAGACCGATCAGACATCTTAAAGACTGTAGACAGGAAGACAGGATGTTTTATTACGGTTAGGAGTGGATCCAAGAAGATAAGCCGAAATATTGACCCTCAACTTGTCATGATATCGTTTTCGGAACGTAATGTTAAAGCTAAAAGCATCAATTTGCATTTTCACCGAGGCAACTCCAATAAATTACAAATTTTGAGTCCTAAATCAGCATAGCAACATGATTTCAGATTTCAGAGCCGACGCGGAAATGCAAAGCGTGAAATTCTCTTGAGCGAGCATCTTTGCACTTCGCCCCGTAAGAAATAAAGACGCACAGCACAGTAGCATCCATGATTTGCATAACCTTTTTACTATTTCCAATCTCAACTGTCAACCAGCTTTCAAAATTTAGACATTATTTTGATAATTTATTGATGAAGCTGCTTTATAAAAAAATAAAAGACTTTTTAGCATTATTTATACACGATATGTGAAATGGGATACACACGCGTTCCCGTATGAATGCCACGTTACAACATTATGCTAAAAAGATGCTTCTTTTCTTATGTAACAGTTTTCATATGCAGCTGAAGAAGAAATGCCGTTGATTTTGTTTGTGTATTTGCTCCAGTGGATTCTATTTTTAGCATTTTTGGCATCTTTAGCAGTCATGAAGCTGCGAGAATTGAAACAGTGAGATGCTTGCCTCTCTTCGGTTCACTTATTGCTTCCTTCATTCTATCTTTATCGAGTCGCTACTTCAGTTTGCAATCGCGATCGTCGCATAATCCAATCGCAATTCCCGTTCGCATAGCTTTATTTTTTTTTTTCGTTTTTGTTTTCTTTCAACGAACAACTTTTTCGGTGAAGAGTGTTGCTTTTCAGTGGTGTTTGCAACGTAGAAGCTAAAACACGCATTTTTGATATTACGATGAATTGATATACAAAATTGTGGAATTATCATCAGTTTAAAGTGTCATTTTGATATGGGGATAATTCGGAGAGAAAGAGAGAATTCCTTGTTTAGACGTAATCCGCAGCTTTGGTAAGTGCATAGATTGGTTTCTGTTATATTTTCTCCTTTCGTAGATGTTTATTTTTTGAAAAACGGGTAACACGATCATGATGTTCAAATATCCGGTTTCAGGGATGAAGCAGCACGACTGCCGGTGGAATTAGAAGTGTGTTTTAAACAATCAATGCAAAGATCAAATTCAAGTTCGAGCGAAAGTGAAGTCGTTGTCGTATCGTCCGATGGAAACGACAACAATAACAATTTCAATCATGTCCATGTCATCACAACAATGACGAACAGTGAGGATTTACTTCAGCCAGGTCACATAGTGAAAGAGAGATGGAAAGTGGTGAGGAAAATGAAATGGCGTAGTTTCAATGAAAGATTCAATAAAATGAATAGGCCATTTGAATGCTTGAATGTCCTATTAGGTGAAAAAAATCGGATGTGGCGGTTTCGGAGAGATCTACGAGGGCCAAGATTGTGTCTCTAGCGAGCCCGTGGCCCTCAAAGTGGAATCTGCGAAGCATCCCAAACAAGTGTTGAAAATGGAGGTGACCGTGCTAAAGAAACTGCAAGGTCAGTGATCAAATAAAAGACGTTTTTTGTATCGATTTAATTCCCATGGTCGTGTGATAATTGGAACAAAAATCTTGTCTATGTGCACTAACTCTCTCTCCCCAATGAAGAAAACTCTTTCTCTCCTTATCTGCTTTGGATATTCGGCTTCAAGTTTTGCGCTTAACAGGCTCATCTTTCCATATGCAAATGTATACTAGCAAATACTTATATCCTTGGGTTGTAGTCAATGAACTATTTTTGCCCACACAACACCGAAAACTGGCTAGCGGCCAGTAAAACGCAAAAAAATTGCACACAAGACTCATCTGTCTCGAAGTGCGGTTGACGGGTGTGGGAAAAGCCGTAAAATCAGGTTTTACTTTTTGAGACAAGCAGGCGGAATTACACAATTGTTCGGATTGCGGAAATTCCCAATGCGGAACAACCTCAAAGTTTTACTACTTTTTAAAAAAAGGATCATTGCTCTGTGCTCAAAGAAAAGAAAACATTTATTGATTTTATATACACAGATTCTACACCTATTTATGTAATGGAAGAAAAAGGAAACCTTTCCTGAAACATTTTTTTAGGGCATTGAGTTCTTCTTCTTGTTGACATTTGCTTTGGCGGAAGCTGTCAGTTTTAAGGGTCAAATGAGCCATGAAACATAACATCCACAGGAAATTCGTTTATACGATCAATGACTGGCCTTTTTGCGGCGTGTTTACCTTTCTCCCAAAAATAAACGAGAGTTTTGGCATATTGTATATTTATTTTAATGACTGACTATGACTAGACTGAAACTCATTGAGAGTACCCAAAAGATAATCATAACAATTAGATAACATAATGCTCGGAATAACAATAACACAATCTATTTTTGGGTGTCGGTGTGTAGGGAAAGAGCACATTTGCAAATTTATTGGATGCGGGAGGAATGAACGATTCAACTACGTCGCGATGGAACTCCAAGGAAGGAATCTGTCAGAGTTGCGAAGGAGTCAACCCAGAGCGGCCTTTTCCCTGTCAACATCATTGCGACTAGGACATCAAATCCTGAAGGCAATTGAAGCGACACATCAAGCTGGTTTTTTGCATCGGGACATCAAACCGGTGAGAACATGACAAACAAACCAAGAGTGTTGTAATTCTTCCGCTTTTTAATGTTGATTTGACCCAAATATTGAAAAATATTCATGATCATTCTGCACACGGGGAGCTAACCTTTGGCAAAGGATTATTGCATCTTGTGTATATCTCTCAAATCTTCTTTTTCGTCGACTTTGAGTGAATATGAGGGACCCTTTTGGGACGAATTCGGATCTGGGCCAGGTCTCCCTCGTGGTTTGACCCAAGGTAGAACATGTTATGACCGAATTGCAACTGAGCGTGTTGCACTGACCTCAATTTTGGGTGGGGTTCAACAAGGGCATTTGTAATATTTACGGTTTACAAGTGATGAGAGAAATGTACGGGCTCCTCTGTCCTTTTTTTTTCTCTTTCACTTGGATTCGCATCCACATGATGATGATGGATGAAACAAATCTGACACAGATCTTTCTCTACTCTTGAAACGTTTCCTTTCTGTGCATTCGCAAACATAAAAGACAATCTTGGGACTCGGAGCAACTAAATGTAGCGTAATTTGCATAATCAGGTTTCCAGAACGGTGTCATTTGTCATTTCAAAAGGTAATGATGATGATCAACACAGAGAAAGAGAGAGGGGAAAACAAAAACTAGCACAATTTGAACTCTTTTACAATGATGAAGCATGCCAAAAAGTCGTTGGTGGGACTCATTAGCATGGGATGCTTACGCTTAAAATTCTTTTTGAACACATTTTTGCATCGTGTTTGTTATTCTAGTCGAATTTCGCAATGGGTCGTCTCCCGCAAACGTCAAGAAGAGTTTACATGCTCGATTTTGGTTTGGCGAGGCAATACACTACAAATGCCGGGGATGTTCGTGCTCCCAGGGTCACCGTCGGTTTTCGGGGCACTGTGAGATACGCTTCTAAAAACGCACACAATAATAAAGTAACTCCAAAACCACATGCATTGCTTCGTATTTTGGATACTTTAGATTAACGACAAAATGATTAAAATTCATTGTATAAATTCAAGGAAATGGGGCGACAAGACGATTTATGGTCCCTTTTTTACATGCTTGTTGAATTCGTAAATGGACAATTACCCTGGAGGAAAATGAAGGACAAAGACGAAGTCGGGTCTTTGAAAGAACAATTCAACCATCATTTGTTTTTGAAACATTTGCCTACGGACTTCAAACAGTTTCTTGAGCATATTGAAAACTTGGATTACAACGACGTGCCAGATTACACGGTTAGTTTACCTAAGTCAAATGTTGTTTTCCAAATTCCAAACATTTCCCTTGAGTTTTTTGTTGTCGTTTGAAGACGTCAATCGACAATTTTTAAATGGTATTTTTAGATGCTTTCGGGTGTATTTGAACGATGCATGAAACGGCGCGGAGTGAAAGATTCGGATCCCTTTGACTGGGAAATTGTTGTGACTTCTCAACTTGAAACATTGTCAAGCGGGAGCAACTTGACGAGTAATTTACCCGGAGTCATCAACGACCTAGTGGTCAGTCCTGGAGGCAGTGACACGAAGCCTTCCAGTAATGAATGTGCTGCTATGGATGAATGTGAGAATAAATGTGAGGATGCGAAAGAGGAAAGTGACGAAGAGGAAGATGACGACGATGTTGAGGAAGAAGATGAAAATGACGATGATGAGCATGACGAGTCCGCAGAGGAAGAAGAACAAGAAGATGAACAAGATGAGAATGAAGAGTCAAGCTCTAATGAAGAAAGTGAGGACAATGCCAAAGTTGCTGCTGTCGCGCCTAGTAATACAGTAACAGCCTGTGATAACCGAACTGATAAGGAAAATAAGGATGCATTCATCCCGAATGTGACGTCATCCGAATCCGAAGCGAGTGATTCTTCTGACAGTGACGAGGAAAACGAGAATCCGATTGTGTACCCTGATACAAGATACGATCGGCGTCAAACGACAGTCACTTCTTGCCCGAACGACGATGGATACTACGGATACGTCCAATGTTACAGTGTATCTTATGCGAGTCAAAATGCTTTCTCTGCCATGGCACAACAACAACAACAAGAGCAACGTCCGGTGTATCCTAGTGACTACATGCGAATGCAAACAGGACCAGCTCCAGCGGCTTGCCCATCCAGCAGTAGTGCTGGACATCTTCTTCACCCGCATTGGCATGCTGATGCTGACCAAAGTCAACCGTACAGTTTAAACCGAGTAGCGTCATTTGGAGATCGCTCAGTGACTCAGTACGCATTAAAGGAAGATGACGACGACGCAAACTCCGTTGAAAATGAAGGATGTCCAGACGACAATTATGACGAGGCGGGTCGTACGCTTGCGTCACATTGGAACTCAGAGTTTGATGATTCAGAAGAGACTGATGAGGAGAGCGAATTATTAGAATTAGAAGAAGATGTTGAGGAGGAGGAAGACGAGGAAGAAGACAGTAGAAATGACAGTGAAGAAAACCAACCTGCGGAAAATGGGATTGTTGTCTCTGCCACGTGGAGAAGTTGCCCAGGACCCAAGCCTGCCAGCTCCACTCGACCTCATGACCCAGTTTCGTCCGATGATTCCGAAGAAGAGGAAGAAGTGAATGAAAGCGATGAAGGAGAAGAGGAGTCCTGTTCAAATCAAGACTCTTCACGAACTGATGAGGAAAGTGCAAATCATGTCAGTGACAGTGACAATGACAGTTCAGCAGACGACTCAAGTTCAAGTGAAGAGTAACAAGTTGCTATTTACAGACTGATTGATGCCACACGACGAAAAAGATTTCATAGTGAAACTATCTATGCTGTACTCTGAAATAATTTTAATCTAAACGCATTGCTAAGTTTTTATGATCAAAAGACTCATTCTGAACGACACATGAAAACAATATAAATAAAAAATAACCAATAATCAATGACAATAAAATCACGCTTTTTGTCAAAAAATGTCTTGCTAAACTGACAAGTCAAGTCCATTTATTCACATCCAATAAAATCAGGTAAAGTTTCATCGTCATCAAACATCAAATCGTCATCTTTCGCTTCAAATGCTGAGTAACATAATAACAAAAAGATAATATGAAGCTTTCAATTTATTCTTCACATATTTTATACTAAAAATCCTTGCAATGCCAACTGTTTAAAGGCGAAGCACTGAACTTCTATAATTTATACACTTATTTACATTCATACAATATCGTTACATGTATAATTTAAAATTACGTTAATTTGGTTTTCAGATATTTGAACGACTGTTCATTTATACTATCCATAGGAAAGCATGAATTGAATACATTAATACGATTAAAGTACGATCATTAAACTTCAAAAATCCTCTAACCTTTAAAGATTTACGTAAAGTCTTTAGGATCGTTGTCGTTGCTGATTCTTGCTTACGTTTCATATAAAATAGTAAACTTAACAAATGAATGATTAACAAGTTGTTGATTCGTTAGACCTACTAACTAAAACATAATTTGATTTAAGTGATGAATTGAGTATTTTTGTATGCCATGCCATCTCGCCTCATTAAAAACGGCTTTTTTGTAATATATAATATAGCCTATAGCCTTAAATAACTTTGTGGGCATTAATGAGGCAGAAATATTTTTTAAAATATGCTAATGGTAATAAAAATGGTGATTCATATACATTCTAGGAATAATTTGCTGACAACGATTGTACTCATCTTACACAAAGTTAAATTGAATGACCAATCAAAACTTCGATTATTCTTTGGAGATCACTGACACATCGTCTGAAGGAATAAAATTTTAAGCGTGCTAAAATGGCTAAAAATGTGAATTGTCATAACTTACTATGTTTAAATTAAAATATTCGGTTTCTTCCTTGTAATTCGCTTCATGTAAGACTAACACGTAAATTGTATTTTGGGCATTGAGCATTATTAACTTGTGTCGCATTTTACGTTAAGGAAAGGGAAAGGACTCAAAGGACCTATACCAAACAATATTATATATGTATAGTATGGTATGAAGTTGAAGTGCATTACGATGATGTACATAATACTAAATACTGCATTAACAAAGTGAATAACAATTAATTTGTTGGAATGATAAACGTAATAGTCTGTCTGAATATCCTGATAAAGCCAAGCTGATCATTACTGACAAAAATAAAAACTCACTGACACCAATACGACTTGAAAACTGTATTTAGTATCACCAATAACGTTGTAGAAAGTAAATCCATGGTGCTTTCACAGTTGATGGAATATAGTTAAAGGGACGATGACATTAATCCAGAAATTCAACAAAGGAAATAGGAAACATCCCTCTCTTACCGGCACCTCCGTCGTCATCCAAAATCAAACCTTCCATCCAGTTGTCGTCTTCTGTGCGCTCATTCAATATAAAAATGATGTCGCCTTGTCGGAAAGAAATTTCGTCGGAGTTGTCCGCTTCACAGTCATACACTGCACGACATTTCTAAAATGCAAAAGTAATAAATTGAGACCAGAATAGCATAATATAAATACTGAATTCAATACAGAAGCAATCCTATTTGATCTGACCTTGTAACTTTCAGGGTCTAACACCGGAAACGCCCCAGTTCCATTTGGTAGTAGAGTGGTCGTAGTGACGACAGAAGGAGGAAGTGACGTTGGAGTTGGTACCGGGCTAGGACTGTTCACTACATCGCTAATTATGTTAAAAGGACTTCCAATGGGCGTACTGTGTAGATTATGTGATGATGAAACCGATATTGGTGAAGACACTGGAATACTTATCTTCCTTAGCGACGGAGGTTCTCCAGGTGGAATGACTAGACGTCCTAACCGTCCTATTAAAGAATCCGAGGGGCTTCTTGTATGGTTTGAAGCTGGAGGTGCAGGTGCAACGCGTTTAAACCGAGAGTTTTTTGATAATGTGCTCGAACCGCTTCCAGGGGAGCCGATGCCACTGTTCCGAAGGTCATCTAAAAGTTTCACATCAATCCAAGTCTTAGTTTTAATAAACAGTGTGATGTAAATACACCAGAACTTTAAACGACATAAAGAACTACAAATCCGTAACAACTTATTGCACTCTTACTTGAAGATTTATAAGGACTCTCAACGAGAAAAGACGTTGGCCTACGTTTCTTATCTGGAGTGACAGACAGATCGTCCAAAACAGTGGCTTCGTCGTCTGAGAAATCTGTAGAATCTTCAGCTCCAAGATTCCAGTCGAAATCAACAGTCTCAAACAAAGTTTTCTTTCCTTCCATAGCGTGAAGTAGCTGCCATGCAAAATGTTGTACGATTGTTAAAACGTATAGTCGGTATAGTGTATTTTGCATGTAAATGAATCAATTATGAAGTTCTTACGAGGTCTTCTACAGCTCTGTTCCCACGATGTCTAGCAACATCTAACACACTTTGCTTATCATTGTCCAGAACCTGTAAATCCACACCTGCACGCAGAAGAAGCTTTGCAGGTTCTGTTCTTCCATACAGAGCACAGTAATGTAAAGGTGTACTTCCAGATTTAGTTTTTTTATCTGCTGCTCCGGAATTGTGTACGAGGAAATCTATAACTGGTAAATAACCACGAAGAATCGCTGTATGCAAAGGAGTCTCACCAGATTCCTAAGAAAACACAAGTAAAGTATCAATCATTAATCATTAACCCCCACAATTCAAGTTTCGAGCATAAATAATACCGGCTTGATTTTATAGTATAACTAACAACATACTTTGGTTAATGAAGGTTTTCCTAGGTTCGCTCCTTGAGCCCAGGTTCTGACTAGTAATAATAAGTCATCGGATTCAATGGCGAGTTCAACTCTTCGACTCAACGATTCTTGATCCATAGGAGGTCCGACGTAACATTTTTCTACGTACTTGGCTCGAATGAATTCTGTGCGTTCATCCCTATAAAACATAACCAATAGTTAACCAAAACTAATTTAATGAATTTAATGAATGATAATATTTAAAAATATTTGAATACATGGATGCAGTAGGGCTTGGTTTTCGACCAGGTCTGAGATTTTCTTCTAAAATATCATTGACTGCCGTGTTTCCTAAAGAAGCTGAGAGTATTAGTAGCGACGGTGGAATACGATCTAATGAAATAGACTGAATTCGAGATATTCCAACTCCAAGCGTACGATGAACTCCAGAACATTCAATGCACACAACAATACCCAAATTAACAGAGAGCCACGTAACTTCTGCAAAACAGCATTTCAAGTTCATTGAATTAAAATTTAACACATAAGATGTACAAATGTAGGTTGAGAAATGTACAGACCTTTGTCTGAGTCACAGTCAGCACACCGATCATTTCCGGGTAAACGATGAACATGTCCTAGTATCGCATTAGTTAATTCCAACAAGCCGTCATTGTCTACTTTTTGATCAAATGCTTTGGCCATAGCAGCTTCCTAATTAACGAGTTCAAGGACGAGGATTAAGCCAAAGTTACACAATGAATCTTGATTTGAAGAAACTTAGTTACTTACTTTGCTGTTGAGTAATACTGAAACCCATTCGTCCGCTTCATCTTCACATTGAAGATGATACGTACGATTGTAGGACACCAGATCGAAAAACTTTTTATCCTCAGATACAATTTTAAGTTGACAAGTGAGAAGATTGACACGAGACGGCTGTTTATTTTCATCGCCGTGAAAAATATGAAGAAACCTGGGAAGCAAACATTTGCAAACATTCGTGAGTAAATGTACACCCTAAAGATAAAATACGATCCCAGTATACAATATTTCCTCAATTGTTCATACCCATCCTGAACAGCACATTTTCTTTTTTGCCAAACACGTCTCATTTTGCCCTCGGATTTTTTGTTTAAATAACCGACTTTCGTTACCCCAAAGCTTTTGGTTCCTTGCATTTGATGTAATGAATAGCACCCAGGAGCATTTTGTGTGGCACTGGTAGATAACTATGTTACAGCAAATAGATTAATGAACAATATTTCGTTTAAAAAATGAGAACATGCAAAGCAAACAAAATAAAAACAAACAAAAACAAAAATAATACATTTAAAAGGGAGCCGGACATGGATATACAGGCAAGATTGTGTACCTCCTTCTCCAAGACTGGGGTCGTCCTGAGAAGGTTACGCATTTCTGTCAATTTCCGCTTTTCGTCTTCTTGCTTTGAACGTATTTTCCCAAGATTTGTAGACAAGACTTGCACATAGCTTCCAAAATGTTCCATTGTTTTCAATCCATCTTGGAAATAACTACAGACATAATCAAAGAAACATTAAATCGCATCTCATAATTCAGGTAACTCCAACAAACAATACGACAACAATTAATACACAATATCGGATCTTACCTATTGAGCGCATGGTAATATTCCACCAAATGATTTAATAGGTCAACCCCTTTCTTTGTTCGAATTTCGTTCACCTTCAATAGGTAATCGCATAAACTTAGCTGGAGAAGCCTGCGTTCTCGTTCAGTCTCATCAGCTATTTCAGCAGGAGTGACTTCCTTCCGAAACATCCCAGCGTCACGAGCTTGGGCTTTCTTTTCCTGTATTACACAAAAAAAATATTTAAAATTTTAAAATCAACAAACCATTTATTCATTTATCTAATATTATTATACCTTTTCCAACTTGGAATGTCGTGTTTCATAGTCTTTCAGTGCCTTATCAAACGGCCGCTTCAGATCTCCTTTTACTCCTCGGATATCACCTTTCAAAACTGAATCCAATGGGAATAGAATCATGTTCTGAAGACTTTGCATCTATCAAATAAGCAAAATCATTAGTATAGATGTACTTAGGGAATGCTTTGAACGTAGAATCTATACTCAATAACAAAATCCCAGTCTCACCAATGTTTTCTGAAGATTTGAAAGTTCTTTTGTGACGACAGCAAACTTGAGGAACGCAGCTCCCAGTTCAGGTTCCGGATTCAAAGCTCCATTTCCTAATCTTTCCAGCAACCTTGAAAGTGACAGTTCGCTGTCAACATGACTGCTCCCACTTTGATGTATTTGTTTTAAACATTTCTTCATCTTCACAAGACCTTCACGATCAGAATCCAGACTCTACAATTTTCCAAAAATACATTACATCAACAACCAGTATCAAAGAACATTAATCACTTTTACATAAACTTTAACATCCAGACTGTTCAATGTAAATTCTAAATTGACAATTACCTCCTCCATGTTCTGAACAGCAGTTCGACACAGTGGGATTCTGGACACAAAAGTTGAGGTGGTCGGCGAATGGAAATCATCGCGTGTCTCATCAATAAAATCACTGATACTTATCACATCCGGCATGATGATTTCTTTTGTGCACTGATGTTCCACGAGGAAATTAACCTTTAATATTCTTACAAATTAAATCCTTGCCCAGCTCATTGGTGCGTCGTTGTGCATGCTTTCTTACACTTCAAAAAAGCACAACAAAATCGTGTTCAACTAAAAATCACTGTGCATTGTGTAAAAACAGCTTTAACTGATTAAACAAATATTGATTAAAAATTATCCATTTCCCGTAGTTGAAATTAATGGCGAAACATCCGATTACCTAACATTTGACGTTTACCGTTTACGATAAATATATATTGATAAGATTAAAAATATCTGAATGGTCACTGTCACTGGTCACAATCACTAAACGTCCTCAAATTGCCATTTTTTAATAGAAATCTCTCTCCACCGTTCAATGTTCAAACGCTTAAAATATATAACACAATTTCAATTTTAAAAAAACACAACCAATAAATTAAAAATTGTACATGGGAGAGCAGGAGTGAAACTTTTGACAGCTCAGAATGAACTGAAACCCCAATTAGCTAAAGTCTCATTTTTGGTATGAAGATTGAATAAGATTCAAGTTGTAGTTGGCCACAAAAGAGAAGACACTGCAGGAGTCGTTGAAGTTGAAGGAGGAAGGCTGCAAAAATCCCAAGAAGTCAACTTCGCTAAGCCACAAAGACACAAAAGCCAAAAAGAGCCAGTCAAAGTCAAAATACAGCAAAAAGCAGTGAAGAGCACAGCACCCACAAAACACAATTCGCAGTGTGTGGAATAAAGAAAGTCAATTCACAATAGAGATCCCAAAAAATCCAATCCCTTGCCTTGCTATAGACAAGACAATCCCTTCATCCTTTACTCACACGCGCATTTTAGCATCCGATGTTCCTTTTACGAAGAATCCCACAATGACAAACAACCCAAGGGCAGAACTACCAGCTGATTAGAATTCAATCGTCATCAAAGTCATCATTGTCGTTTTGTTGATCAGTCATTAATTACCAGAGTGTGACAAGCTGTGCTGGAAATTATTTAACAGTGTAATCGTAGGGAAATGGATTCGTAAATGGCTGAAGTAATTATTAAAGGTTGAATTTTGGATTCAATTAAATACTCAACAATTCCTTATTTACGTATTTTGTGAACGGACGTTATAAAATGTTGTTTGTTAATTGTTAATATAACAGATGTAAAGCAGATTTATTCGTCAATATTTGACCACAAACCAGTACTGCATCGTGAAGTGAACTATTTTGTTCAGCAGTTTGAGGTCTGTTTATTTTTTTAAAGTATGAATCATATCATAATCATAACAACCAATAAATCACTGAATCATGATGAATATACTTTGTAAAATTTTTGCAAAAAAAGTAATTAATGACAGTGTCAGTAACTCAATAATGAAGTGGATAGTTTTGCTTGAATGATATACATTGATATGTTTATTCGCTTTTATTGTTTGGTTTTATATAGGAAACTAGAAAGGACAGAGAAGTCGATAGACTTTTTCGAACACTGGAATTGGTCACGGATTTGAAAGACTCTGAAATCTCAAAATCATATTCCCTTGCGGATATTCATTTACCAAAGTTGCAGGCGGAGCTCCAAGTTGCAGAGTCTATTTCGGATAAGCTCATTCACAAACGGTCCACAGCGGACCACAACGCCTTGACCACGCTTCAAAGAAAAAGACAAGAAAGAGCCAAGGAATGGGACACTTTTGTTCATGAAATGACCAATAAATGCATACGCATTGATAGCAGTTATTCTGAAAAACAAGAAAAGGTCCGTACCTTGTATCATTCAGCTGAGGAGCGATTGTTAACTAAAGCAGGTCCTACAGACGACCAGCAGTGATTGCATATTTTAAGAGTTCACAAACATGAATTCCGGTTCCGAGGAGAAAGAAGAAGATCGGTCCTTTTTGGGGGAAGTTATCGATTCCAGCATTTCAATAATACAGGATCCCGAAGAGTCGCAAGACCCCAACAACGTGTGGTCATTGGAAGAAATCAAGGAGATGTTACGTGATATTCAAAGCAGCGATAACGAAGACAAGACGTATCTTCATGAGATGTTTGCAAACTGCCAAGTAGTGTTACCAACTTTGACCATTCCAGAGAGAAATCCCGAACTACAAAAACGTATCATCAAACTCCAAAATCAAATGGTTAACCAAGAGTATAAAAAAATGACTCAAAATGTCAACCTAACTTCTAAATTCAACCCCGAGGATACTATTGGCTTTCAACGTAAGCAATACTAATTTTAAATTATTACTTATTATTACATACAAACGAAGTAATCGCCAGACTTACCTTTAAATTGCTTTTTTTGGTTCGTACAGTTAAACAAATGAACAAAGAACTGATTCTGGTATTTCAACTTCTCATCTCCCTGGCTGCTGCATTTATGTTCGGGTTCATGGGATTTGAAGTATTAATCGGGAGATCCTTTGACCTTGCTGTCAACATTTTGTGGGGTATCATGTTTGCTGTTATCGTTGGAGCTGCAGAAGTGTACTTCATAGCTATTAACGTAAAATAGCGTGTTTTGTTTTCACCCCAGAGGATTATTATTAGTTTATTAGTCAAGAGAATGTAGACAACTGTATAAATATGTCGTCATATCAGTCATATATATTATTAAAGTGCTTGCTGTTTACTGCTGTTGATACAATTTTTAAAGGATATTTCAATAAATTATGCCAAATAAATCAGTTTTTTGACAATTTAATTTCAGCAGGTCGAAAGTCGTCATTTTTATGCATAAGAGAAAATGAAGAAATGTTTTGTGTTCGTTTTTGTGATGGATTTTGCTGGATAAATCAACTCCATCCAGCGACGGTTTTAGGCTATACGAAGCCAACACAAAGAAATGAATAGGCCGGACTGGAATGCGTAAGCTGAATGAAAGGCACGAACAATCGAAAACCTTGAGCCAGAGTTCGTAGCCGCACACACGGCTGCAGGCTAACTCGGTTTGGGCAAAGACTGATTTTTTTAAATTTTGGTTTTTTAATTTAGTAATCACGATTAACAGTTTTTAAATCACCCACAAATCAATTCAGCCAGTCTTCGATTTCAGGTTTACCGTAGTTTTGTCGGTCGTTAGTAGTTATTTTAGTGAAATTCCATGTGAGAAAGTGAAGGTGTAACAGGTTGTTGGCTGAGTTCCACTCCCACCGAAGAAGTTATTTTAATCCCGATTTTTAGTAGTTTTATGTAGAGTGGTGTCGTGTCATGACATGAGTGTGTGACACTGCTGACCTTGGTGCTTTTAGTACGGTTACGAAACTACGGATTTAATTCAAGCTGTGCCAAGTGTCATCTTAAGAAGGTAAAAAGTTTGTGAATCAGCTGAACGTAATTTTGTATCTTTTCGTTTTCGAAGGATAATATGCCGCATTTCGAAGTTACGTAATGTTAATGTTTGATGTGATCTGGATGCGCAGTGTTTTAATTGTTTTGTAACATTTCTTTAGCTTTTGCACCATGTCTTCGTTCGATGAGGATGATGATGATATTTTCGATCGAAAAATTAAGGGAACATACTTATTTCCTGAGCCCAGGTCTTTGTCTTCCAAAAAGGTACTTTTTGTTGAATTTCTCTTTCCTGGTCGTAAATTAAATGAGTAATGTTTGAAATTAATTGGTGAATAAGATAATATTCCAAAATTATTTTGAATTTGTATGCAGGATAGAGAAAGAAGGAACTTGCTATACATCCCACCGGCTCCGAGGCCTCATCAACGTCATTCCGCTCCGGGTCATAGTAGACTCATTCACTCGAGATTAAACGATTCCGAAGCTGAGAATTCTTTTAATTTACTTATGGCTAGTGCATGTTCTTCTGGTGCTACTACATCATCATATTTTAAGGAGTTTTTCGAAATTCAAGAGAGACTTGGCTTTGGTTCGTTTGGGGACGTATTCAGAGTGAAAAACCGCGTTGATAATCGGGAGTATGCAGTTAAGAAATCTCGGAAAATGTTTGCGGGGGAGACAGATCGGTACGACAGAAATGAAAATTTCTTCATTGTTAAAACACGAATGTATGTGGTTATTGTTTAATTTTATTGATTCCGGTCTTCATATTGCAGAACTCGACAGCTAATGGAAGTACAACGAGTTGCTGTTATTCCAGCAAATTCCCGTCTTGTAACACTAGAGCAGGCCTGGGAAGAAGATGGACATTTGTACCTTCAAATGGAATTATGTGCTAAATCTCTCAATCAGAATATTGAAGATGGATCAGTCATGACAGAGGAAGATGTACTATTTTATAACTTATAATATACCTTTTATTGCACCCAGTATTCTTTTCAATTTACAATAATGTGTTCGTAATGTCTTGCATTTTAGACTTGGAACTTACTCGTGGATATGCTATTAGCTCTTGAACATTTGCATAAACATAATCTGGTTCATATGGATGTGAAACCGGACAACATCTTTCTAACAAAGGATGGACCTTTGGTTTACAAGCTTGGAGATTTTGGCATAGTCATGAGTTTGGACGAAAATGTAAGTGCTAAATGAATTGTGAGTACGAAACGCTCGTCAATAATTGCTGGCAACTTTTTCATATTTTTACGTTGATGTTACAGCACGACGACAATGAATACACGGAAGGAGATTCCAGGTACCTGGCCCCCGAGATCATGCAAGGCACGGCTACAACAAAAGCAGATGTGTTTAGTCTTGGTGTCACAATTTTAGAAGTTGCATGTAACGTTGATATGCCAAAAGGTGGTGATTTGTGGCATGAATTGCGTAGTGGAGGGGAACTTCCCGATCCATGTGAATTATGTGAGTTATAAATGCACAAAGGTGTTTGAATATTTTGTACGATTGTGAACCGTATCCATTAATGTGGTCTTGTTAATTAAAATGATCGACAGTGCTTCCAAAATCGTTGAACGGAATTGTAAAATCTATGCTCCAGCCTGATGTTGTCACAAGACCGACTGTTGAAGAACTGTTGAAAAATTCGGAAATTCGTTGGGCCATACGTAATCGACTGTGGAAGCAGAAGCTTCAAAAGTTTATGCTGTTGTTTTATTTGGTTTGGAATTCTTTCTTGGGAATACTGGGTTCCGTGTCAAACTATATAATACCATCGAGACTTCAAAATCTTGCAAAGTCTCCGAACCGAAATTTCACTCCGGAACCAATACTACGGGAACCTCCAAGCATTTTACTTAATGATGTGTCATTTTCTGATGGTACAATCTACAATATATTTAAAATATTAAAGTCATCTCTTTGGTGAAAGTGTGGTGCAATTTTAATTTGTAAACTGTCTCATTCTTTAGATGACATTGACAACCAGAGCTTCAACAACAGTCGCAATTGCTCTCCGGTGTTTGCATCCACACCTGTTTCTGTGAAGAAAGCTAGAACAACAACTTCGTAAGATTGATTCCGCAGTGTATTTTATTTATACAATAAAAAATTTTGCTTTCAAAACTAACGATTGTATTAATTTTTTAGTCGTCGTCGTGCAGCCGAGCGTTCCAGCCGTTTACTCGACTTTGATGGCAACAACGGACAAAGCGTGGGAAGTCCCACCGCCCGCAATTTACTACAAGAATTTGATGCTGTGTCCGATTAAAATTCCATGCAGTCTCCACCTCAATCTTAAATGTCTCTACTATTGGAATGTTAAGAGTATCTCAACCTAATATAAATCATAAATGTCGCTCAATGTAAACTTTTGCTACAAATCCATACGCTTATGGCAATGAACAAACAACACAATGTATTTCTACTATGTACTTGTATAAGTGTCCGAATTTTAAAATATTATATATTGTGATGTGTAGAAAGCTTGTTTGCTGTAATTCCAACATTTACATTAGAACTTATCCTAACATGTAGTATTTAGAGTAACTACGAAGTATTCCAAATGAATTTTATAAATTGTGCATAGAAAAGAAATGTGATTTCAATTTGCGAGTTTATCTGCAATGCAATGTATTCAGAACGTTTTATTTTAAAATGTTATTAATTATTGTAACAGTAACATTTACATTGATTGGTTTAGTTTGTAACAGTTTTTTGAGCTGTTTTAGTATAAAAAAATTCTTTAATTTGTAGTAACATTAATTTGGGATCGAAGTTTAATGAAATAAAGATCACCGAGGGGAAAGATGAGAAACAAAACGAAATGTGTTGGTGTGCCTGAATATTTAGAAGCGTATGGATTTGTAGCAAAAGTTTACATTGAGCGACATTTATGATTTATATTAGGTTGAGATACTCTTAACATTCCAATAGTAGAGACATTTAAGATTGAGGTGGAGACTGCATGGATACATTAATTTGGGATCGAAGTTTAATGAAATAAAGATCACCGAGGGGAAAGATGAGAAACAAAACGAAATGTGTTGGTGTGCCTGAATATTTAGAAGCGTAGTAGAGGAAGAAATGAAAGTGAGACTACGATGTGCGTGGGAGAGTGTCAAAGGTCATGTCATTGACATAGGCAAAGTCATATTTCCGATGATTCGGATGTCTTGTTGCAACTTTTGAGTGCGTGGGTGCTTTGTTGGTTGTGGTGCTTGGTGCTCTGGTGCTCCCAATGCAAAATGCATAGAAATGCTACAAGATTGGTTTTCCCAGAAGAGGCCAGTTTTGCACCTCCGAGGAGAGCTGAAGCTGAATGCTGAATTGAGTTTAGTTGGAGAGAGCCGAGAGCCGAGGAGACAGCGCAGCGTGTACAATAAATCCATTCTTCTCGTCTCGTCGGAAAGTGAAACATATTGACACTTGACACCGGCTGTCAAGTAGATTTTCTCAAGTTTCGACTTGAAATTCGTCACCAAAATGGCTGTCAAGACTCGTCGAAGTAATACCAAGAATCCGCCCATTTTCAGTCATGAATTTGTTATTCAAAATCACGCTGACATTGTGGCCTGTATTGCAATGGTATTTGTCATCGGTTTAATTTTCCAGGTATGTTCAATTAAAATTGTACTTAACCATTCGTTAACTTCAATTCAACGGTACATACTTTTTTAACTGTTTGAACAAACGTAGTTGATCACGTTTTGTTATTATATGTCGAAAATTGTGAAATAGAAATGAACAACTAGCTAAAGATTCGATTAACGGTTTCGTACCAAGTCTACCATATTTTTAAATTACAGGGATTATTGTTTAAAAGTTGGAAAGTTAGATTTGATCATTTGATATAGTCCTAGCTGAATATTAAGGATTTAATTGGGGTTTTTAATGTTTTTTGAAGGTCACTTCACCGATTGCGTCAATGTTCATAGCTCTTCATCACAATACGACAAAGAATTCGACAGACACTTTGAATCCATATGTAGAACCTGAAATTGTGTACACTTCCGGTTGGAAAGACTGTTGTGCTGTTTTCTTCTACTCTCTCATTGCTATTGTGATGCACGCTTTGGTCCAAGAATATGTTTTGGATAGACTTACCCGAAAATTGCATTTGAGCAAGGTTCGACATTCCAAATTCAATGATGCTGGACAGCTGTTGGCATTTTCCATCATTTCCACATTTTGGGGAATCAACATCATTCTCAAGTAAGTATTAAAAATACACTATGTTATATAATTTAAATTAGGTCATCACTCAGTATCGTTTACATTACTTTTACAAGAGCACAACCTTGAAAATAATGTTAATATGCTGACGGTGATTAACTGACTACGTGATTAAGGTTTATCATGTCACTTGTCATGCGTTTTAATCCTGTCTAATCGCTCTCATTACAGGGAAAACTACATGAGCCACATCGGCATGCTCTGGGAAGGATTTCCTCACACTGAAATGTCGTTCAACCTCAAGTTTTTCATGCTGTCTCAGTTGTCCTACTGGTTCCATTGGGTACCGGAAATGTACTTCTTGAGAATGAAATCTGATGAAATTCCACAGAAGTTGACCACTGCTTTTATTTACATTTCACTTGTTTCTTTTGCCTATATGACTAAGTAAGACTTTATGCAGTTTATTTTCTGTTTTTATGGTTGTGTTTGTGTTACAATATGATGATGAGGATTAATCATTTCATTTGTATGTTTTTCTTACAGTTTAACTCGTGTTGGGACTGTGCTTCTTGTTTGCCACTTCATACCAGAAATCTTCCTGTCTTATGGAAAGATTTGTCACTTTGCCGAGAAAGAATCTTTTGCCACTTGGGTATTTAGAGTCGGAAATGTTCTTTTCATTGTCTTCCGAATTCTGTCCGTTGTGTTTGCCGTACTGACATTCTATTTTGGGTTAGAGATGTATGCTACTCCCACATTACGGTAAGTTGTTTTAATTTATTTCTTTACCTTAGCCACATTGATTTTTGTGGTGGATGTCATTTGAAAAACAATGTAACATTGACCTTTGTTAACAGTTTGGTTGCATTGGGCGTGGTTGGTGTTCTGCAATCCTATCTCTTCTTTCAATTCTCTATTTTCCACGTGAAACGAATTCGACGAGCAAGTGCTGCGGTTGCTGCTCCCAAATCACCGAAGAAGTCCAAGAAATCTCCAAAAGACGTTTCTGACTTGCCAGAAGTGGACCAAAACACACGCAAGCAAGCTATGGTCAAGAAAGTTAAGACGAAGTAAATCTTTCAAACTGGAGAATTCCTTGTTATCTTTTAACTTCAACCTTTATCTTTCACGCACAACTGAGTATATATTATATCATATTATTGTGTTATAATAATTCCTACGGTCATTTAAAGTAGATTCCTGTACCAGGTTGTTCAAGCAATATCCGTGTATCTTGAAAAGTGTTATAAATCTTTATTAGAATTAAAATAGATTGAAATTAACACAGTTCGTAATGAATTCAGACACTAGCAATAGAAAAAGTCTTCAATAACATTTGTTTTTTAGATTTAGATCAGCAGGAGTTGACATTGTTTTGGTTTTGAATTTAATGTGAGTGTACGTTACGTATCTGGAGATTTGAAAGCTGATAGCATAAGAAAAAGGGATAAGAATTTAAAATTATTCGTAAGTTATTTGTCAAAAAATGAATTGATATAATCTTGTGTTTCATTGGTTCAATTAAAAGAACGTGGATGTTGTATTCTTTTAAACACAACGATGTCGTTCTGCGAACTTAGACATCAAAATTATTGTACAATAAAACTATTATTGACTATTGTGTTGATGGTTAACCTGTGAGTGTACCTATAAGCATCCTTATTACGATTCAATACTACGGCTACATTGCATTTTGCATAGCATTGAATTTGAAACATACTATTTTTGCTTTGGCATTTGCTGTAGCCGTAGCGTTTATGATTACTACTTAGGTAATGTGAAAGCGCAACCCCACTCTTTCGTTCTTCAAACCGTTTGAGCGTGCTCAATAATTAATAATTACAAATTCCATTACATCTTTAAATTGTGTTTCAGTTTTCAGTCAATCCCATTCAAGAACCCGAACAAGCGTTCAAAAGAAAGTCGGGAAGTCCTATACACATTTCTTTTTGGCGTTGGTTCTGGTTCATGCCCACTGCACTGGGGGAAATTGAACCGGGCACCTCGCTTTCCCAGAATCCTGAATCATTTCCTTAACCTTCGGAAATCGATGTTAATACAATCAAAAATGATTGAAAACTATAATCTACAACTTCCAATTAATGGTAATCACGTAATCGGTAATTTTTGAATTAACCATACATTTCTGTTTAACTTATTAAACAGGACATGCTATTGAATTCTGAATCGCATTTTTCAAAACGCATTCATCGAATTCAGTCCATTGTCCATTGCATCCTGAATTCTGGAAGAATTTTCATTCATTTCGTTCAGGCAATTTGAATAGCAATTAGTATTCTAAACTTGTATGATACTCGATAAATTAAATTCGAATCAAATGAATGTTCAATATACGTTTGCATGCAAAAGTGTCGTCATTGCGGATATGAAGGAACCACGACCGCGTCCCAACAGTCATAAGTCGCAACGTGCTTGCGGCGGTGTTTTACATATATAACAGCAGCGTCGCATCGTTGCGTATTTAGCCAAGTCGTTGTCAATACACTTAAAATCATGATAGGAATTGGATGAGTTCTTTTTTGAAGTACAAATGTGACGTAATGTTATGCAATGTAATGTGATCATGCGGATGCGTGTTAGTTTTGCTTTCTTTCATGAAACCACTCCCTGTTATGTGCAAAGGCGGAGCGGTACCCAGCCAATAAACTAACATTAGGAGGGGTTTTCTTAGCGCATGCAATGCAAGCAAACCCAGTCAAACCTAACCTAACCAGCTTCAAAAGCTTAGAATTTGTGATCTTTTGCTTTGTGTTCCCTATCCCTTACCTTACCTTTTGCCTTTTGGAGATTTTGTTAGTGGATGAAGCGTCAAACACCCTTGAGATAACATAATACTCAAACATGTAGACAATCCCACTGCATTTGTTTGTTGGTGTCCCAAGTGAGCACAACGCGCTTTGTTGTCTCCCGATTTTGATCTCCTCACAAAATACAAACATTCAATTCTCGCATTACAAACATTCCTTTTTTGTGTCATCTCCAACCAACGCTTTTCACCGTTTTCACCAATCGTCTCCATGATACGAAATTCGCCAATATAAAGCCTTTCGGAAAAGCGCAAGAAAGTGGAACGTTTCTCGTTTGGTGAAAAGAGAGCAGAACCGATAAAACACGATGACGTGAAGTGTGCTCAAGTAACAATATGAATTAAAAACGGATTTAATTGAAAAATGTGCACCGGAATTGACGTTCGTGCATTTTTCTGCATGCATCGAAAACAAGACTGGATTTCCTCCGTGTTTGTTAAATTAAATTATTTATAGTGTATGCCTATATAGTTAAATTGTTGGTTTTATCAAAAAACCAATGTTTACTCCTTTCCTGGTGTATTGAAAAGAAAAGTGTGAAAAATGCCACGACCGTCAAGGGAAAGTTATGGAGATCAAAAGCCTCCGTACAGTTACATAAGTTTGACTGCAATGGCAATTTGGTCATCACCCGAAAAAATGCTCCCGTTGTCAGAGATTTATCGGTTCATCATGGATCATTTTCCATATTACAGGTGATTATACACAGATTAATAGTACAAATTACAAATATTTACCTAGCTTTTAGAAGCAAGTTGCGTTTTATTGTTTGCTTTGGGATCGCTTTTTCATGGACGTGGGGACGTCACGGAGTCTAAATATTACGAGTTATTAGTCTAAACATTGACAGGATTACTTATAAATTCATGTTTTTGCTCTTATTTTTTTATAGGAAAAACACTCAAAGATGGCAAAATTCATTAAGGCACAATTTGTCGTTTAATGATTGCTTTGTGAAAGTTCCTCGAAGACCGGACAGACCGGGTAAAGGAGCATACTGGGCATTACATCCGAATGCACTGAATATGTTTGAAAACGGGTCATTTTTGAGGAGAAGAAAGCGGTTCAAGTTAGGAAAGTGTGACAAAGATCTGTTGGAGAGGACTATAAATGGAACGTCACCTTACACATGTTCTCCTGCGCAACAGTTCTCACCTTCTCCGACTTCTCCTTCACTCACAAGTGCAAATAGTTTAGCGAACGTTGGTGGAGTGTCGATGAACATGTCGCAAGCTGTACCAAGTATTTTGTCTCGCCAAGGTCTCATTGGGAATCAGTTCAATCCTCATGTTGTTCCTACTGGATTGCAACCTACGGATTTTGGAAACATGTCAGCATTTGGTCATGGAGCAGCAGCCCAACATTTGTTTCTCACTAGTAGAAGTGAGCCTCGAATGGTGACTGGAAGTTCCATGTCAGTTGGAGGAAACTCATTACAAGGGAATCGGGATTCGTACTACCAGCATTGCCAAAACAGCATTCATCTGAATGAAATCTTGCATAGTCAACAACACCAACGCAACTTTGTAAGTGTCAAAGATCTCAAAGGGATTGAAAATGCCTCAAGAGAATTCACAAGTCTGTCTCAACAATCGCAACCCATGAAAATCAAAAGACAAAAGTGTTTCATTAAAAATAAAGGTTTTCAACAAGTTATCGGTGGCCAAAACTCAAAAGAGAGTAGACTGTCGTTTAAAAACTCTCATCATCATGTTCCGTCTTCGAAAAGTCATAAAAGTTCCAATGAGAGTGGATACACAAGTGATGACCTACCACAAAATACTAAGCACCATGAAAATAATAGTACTACAACTCACAAAACCAACATGTTTTCCATTGAGAACCTCATTGCAAAGGACGTTGACAAAAAGAACACGACAGAAAGCACGGATGATCCCGAAGACTCAAATGTCATCATGTCAGATTCCGCATCTTTAACGTTTTCGGATCCACCCTCGGATCACTCAGACGATGAAATTGGCGTTGATGAAGACGACTTGGATGTTACAAAAAGCAGTGACAATAATAATCACAATGATGAGCGCGGTGACCGGAGGAACAGCCGTGAAGAAGGTCATCGGAGCCGGTCCGTGAGCATTTCTCCATCAAGCCAGAATGGGAATAGTACTTGTAGTCCCATGTCTCAAGCAACCCCACAGTCCTGTATATCCGCTTCTGACATGAGGAAAATCGCTCATCATTCAATCGCCAATCCTTCATTGTTATTTAAGAGTGACCCCTTGTCAAAGTGTTTAACATACAACTCACACCCTTTGACGACTAATAGCATTTTAACTAATGTAGCTAATGCTTCCATGCTCCCTTCGTATCCTTTCTATGCTGCAGCTATTTTATCAGCTCAAACCCTTTTGTACAACCCGCACTACTACGGCCAAACAGGAAACTTGGCTCTCAACGCTCCTGAATCCTTATTGAATAGAACTCTCATCCCTGACGCATCCCATCATCTTCATCTTGAAGATCAATCAGGTTTTAATGTCGTGAACCCCGCCGTAGCCACTGCAATCTTGAATGCAAAGGACATGTCTGATTGCTAATCCAATTCTCAATCCATACTTTTAAGCCTTTGACTATACCTTCGATATCCATTCAACCCGAGCAATTGTTCATCATTCATGTGTATAAATAATAGTCGTAATTAATTAAAATTCCATACTTTATGAATCGAAAACCGGTATTCCAGCAGTGGAAAAGTAAATGCAGTAAAACTACATGTCGTTCGTGTCGTCATACTATTGTATTTACTTATACACATTTAGTTCCTAAAACTACTACGATAACTTTCAAATGTACTTAAATTATCAATCATCATGAAATGAATAATTTACAATGTATCCCAGCATTGGTCATTTTGACAAAGCCTTAATGCCACATTAAACTCAAATCCAATATACCACGCATAGCCGATTTATTAAATTATTTGTTAAAAATCCAGGTAATTTATATCCCGAAATTAGATTTTTGTATTAATTTGTATTAGTCAATCAATAGTATAATAATCTTGTTTTCCAGTGTTTTAACATTATTTGTTGAATATTTTTTTAAAACCCAAACTTTTGCATGAACTCAAAATGCATAATGTGAGAATTTTCATCGTTTTCCGCTATATAGTGTTGAAAGTTGCTGGAGGATGTTATATTATTGACAATTTTGTGTTAAAAAAGCATGGTAAATTATAAAGAAATTATTCTCGAGCAAGTTACCAATAAATCACATTGATTTACGACATTTAAAACTGAATTTGTAGGGTAATCAATTCGTTGTTTGAATTGTAGCGGAGACCGTTTTTTGCTTTTTAAGGGCCAGAAGGAGCATTATTTCATTTCTAGTTAGTTTTTCTGGTACATAAACGGCAAAAGTTGGTGGTTCATAGCGCTTTCAGAAAAGTGGAAAGGCCAACATTATTATAAGTTATAATCGGGAATATGATTTCCTTTATTTATAGGAGAGGCATGGTTGTTGGTTGAAGTTTGGTTTGGATGGAATATGGATTAAGGATATGTGTAGCGTGTCGGCGGATATCATAATAATAGCCGTTAAGTGGGCAAGACCAAGTCGGAAAGTACAAAAACGTTTAGTTGCTTGCAACCTTAAACGAGCCCCTTGTTTCCGCAAGGAAGAAAAGGGTGAAGAAGGGTTGAAACTACAGATGAGACATGAGGCAAACATGACAGATGCACCAAGTCTCTCCAACTCACAACTACTTGTTCCCGGTACCATTTAAGAATTCCGTTGTAGTAACATTAACAAACACTAATTTTGAACTTATCCTGCCTTTAACATTAGCCTTAGCCCAACAAAGAAATGAAACTCATCCCTTATGAACAAGAAGAAAGGAGACCTTGGAAAGGTGCTGCACGGGCAGCCCATTCGGCACCTTAAGTGTTGCTCTAATCCATTTTCCTTCAGTACCAATTTATATTTCCCCTGATGATTATCATTCTTATTGAGTTTGGCGTTTTCTCAGCTCTTCTGGGTGTTGGGCAGGGTTCGGCGGCCTTTCTTTATCATGCTCCTCTCGGCTTTCATAATTAATGACGGATTTTCATGTCAAAAAATAAACAACGCTAATTAAACCTTTGCATAAGTTATTGGCAGGAGCCAAGTCTTTTGAAATCTGTCAAAATCATGCCTCTTGGCCTGCACCCATACCCTGTACTTGTACTACTATAACTATAACTCATATCTACTATAACGCTGTTTTTTTTTCAAAAACATGGCATTGGCATTGAAGCACGTTTTTTTGTGAAAAACTGGACAATTTTTCTTCCAATGAGTATACGATGTAGTCCAATACTGAGCCGTATCTGCTAACAAATGAAGTATAATTGAGTTTATGACTGAGACCACGCATGAATTCTCGAATTCGATTTATTTTCTCATTATCGTTCTCTCGGGTCTTGCATGATATGAAAAAAAACCTTTTGAAGCAGTCACAGAATAAACTTTGGAAAAGGTAATATTGTAATATCGTAGGTACATTAATAAATTGGACTTTGTACAGAAGACAAGAGTTGAGACCACGAGAAGAGAAGAAGAACCAACGAAAGAAGCTGTGTGTGAATAGACAAGAAGCGGTACATGGCGATGATAATTTCAAACGTCACAATACAACGCAAAGATTGGAGTCAGCAGGACACTTGGTTCGAATTAAAGCATAAAGTATTATAAAGATTGCACTCATAACAATGGACTTCACGCACTCTGCCTTTTGTAGTCCACAAATATAAGAGAAAATTATGAAAATTCCTTTTCGAGTATCTGACACAACAATAATAACAATAATAATAATTGTATTTGTAATGAAATGGTGGAACACCTTTGTTGTTCTCAAAAAAGACTTTTTTGTCATTAGTCATAATTATATGATGATAATAAAAACAAGAGAATTTAGATTTCATTTCGATTCTGACATACAACATCAACAATGGACGGATCAAATACAATTCATCTTAGTTTTTGTTTATTATGACGACTGATTGATTGACTATAAATCAGTCAATACAAATTAACATTTTCAGGCTCCTACACAAAGCAGCGCAGAGTTGAGAACAAAATTATTTTTCTATTTCCAATACGCCACAAAAACAAATGATTTCTTTGCTTTTTCAAATGACAGTGTGTGAAGTGACGACAGTTTTTCAAAAAGTGCAGTTTTCCTCGTAATATGCAGTCTAAAAACGCCCCAAAAACGTCAACAATTTTGTATGGTTTCGTTTAGGTTAAACCACTCACTTTGTAAACCAAAAAAATGGAACAAAGGCTCATAGAAAAGCAAAGGTAACGTTACAACAAGTAAAATGGAGTAGTAAAGTAATAGTTTTTGTTCATTTCTTGATCCACACGTAAGAAAGGAAAGGAAGAAACCTAAAAGATTCCGACTTAATGGGAATTGACTCTGACATGCTGTGAAAATCAAGCGTAGAAGCCGCAATGGTATTGTACACGGTTCTTCGCAACTGTAATGTGTAAATGCAAGGTGTTGAGCAATCCTCTTCAACAACAAACCACTACTGGCTCTACACATTTTCTTGCTTGTTTGTTCCAGTCCTTTCAGAGAGTACACTGAAAAGTAGATTGAACCAAAACCAAACCTTACAAAGAAGGAACGGAAATTGGAATTCATTTCTTTTGTATTATTTTGATACAGTATCTTATCCTGTTCTAGAGAAGTTAATTCAGCACCTACATTTTTTGGTTTTCCAGACCAAAAACTTAATGTCCCGCTACAACACTCATAACTGTGTAAGCGTACATTGACAAGTCAAGTTTTTGAAAAATTAGAGAAATTTTGCCTTGTAGCTCGAATCGAATATAAAAAATCTCCCCCACCTCCCCTTGAAATATACATTCGATCTCGGTAATTTATGGGATGCTATATTTGCCTCAATTATGTAATGTAATGCCCTGTTCAACAATCCTCCGGAACAGGAACGGCCACAAACTGCGACAACAATCAAGATTGACAACCATTAACTAACACATTAAGTAGCTCTCGCCTCGGCTCGTCCAAACGCATAATTTTCAAAGGATGAAAAAACAAAAGTATTAAAAAGTATACCGAGTTTCGACCTTATGGACGAGTGAAGATGAGTTTTTAAAGAAAGCATAAAGCAAGAGATGAGCAATAAGTCAAAATGTATTACTATACGTCTTTTTGGAGTAACATCCTCGTTCATCCTGTCGTCGTTTCCTTTGATGAACACTTCATTATCGCACCTTACTTTGCTCAGCTCACACTTTTTGCTCTGTCAATATTTGACAAACTAATTAACGTTTAAATGTATACGAACCGAACCTTGTGGACCAAACAAGTGTTTAGAGTCCTTTTCAAAATAAGCCATGAACAAAAAACAATAGGTTACCTTTTTTAAAACGATCTCGTTTAACAACCAAGAGAACAAAAGCCTTTGACTGTTGTGAGTTTAAAGAAGCATCATATTTTTTCTTTTTTAGGGTTTATGATTTTTTTTTCACTTTTTACATGCATGAATGCAATTACAAAGGTAGCATGTTATTATCAGTGTATTCCAGTGCGGATGTCATGTCAGTTTTAGACTAACATTATATTTCCATCTTGACTCTGTACCCAAACAAATCCGTTTTGTGTGTTTGCTCAAAAAATTAATCTATGTGGTGTACTGAAAATGAAATCTGGACGCGTTTTTGAGATTAGCAATTGCTTCACGCTTTCGAGCAGTTCAAAATTTAGGAAAGAGGGTTGGACTCAAACATCGTTTCATGTGGTTTTTTTGAGAGTTATTACTCCTTGTAATTTTTACAAGGTGGAAACGTGGAAAGGAAAGCAAAACAAACGTGAGGACAATTATTAAATGCACTACAAAATTGCAAGATCGCGATTATGGAATCGTAAACGCACACGGCACACAACCACACCAAATAAAGGTAAAGGTCCGTATAAAACGTGAACCCTTTACATGTTTCGATGATATGCGAATGTGATGTGAATGCAGGCAAAGCTTTGTTTTATAGTTGCTTTATTCCGTGTTGCACGATAGGGTCGTATAAGAGAAAGCCGATTCGGTTTCCCACTCCCGATAAATTGTGATAAGGGGTCTTTTCTGACACCGGATCGCTAAAGAGAGTGGGAATGAACAGTTTTAGTGTTTTTTTGCAGTATACTAAGGTTATAAGGAAGAAGAAGGGCGTTACGTAACATTTTTGCGGAAAGTCAACGGTTTTTGGTGGCGGTGGCGGTACGGTGGTCCAAAAAAGAAAAAGGGAGTTTCTCAACTCAAGTTTCAGTTTTCCATTAATTCGTGCACATGTTGTTGTATGGAGGACGTGAATAATGATTGTATATTTGACATGGTTTAGTTGATGTTATTGATATTATAAATAGCTTGCGCAAGTGTGAAGTGAATGGAGTAATGAAAATGCGGGATTGATCATAATTATGATGCGCTCATCTCGTTCACATTTTGAAGGAAATAACACGTGGAGGATAGGGTCATCCACGATAAAAACGTATAAAGTATAAAAGTTAAAGTTTTGAAAGTAATTTGAAGAGAAGTATGTAGTTGTGTCTGCATAAGATGGACGGATGGATTGGAGTTGGAGCATGGACTGGACGTGGACGGCCGACTGACTTGACCAAACAGGTTCCTGTCTTCAAAGTCTCAGATGCAATTTGTTTTAAAGGATGGCCTTCTTAATCCTATTTGCATATAATGAGATATTAGTCGTGTAAAAGACTAGGCGGAGGATCGTCTTTGTTGCAGGTTTTTCCTTGGTATCATCACACATAATTTCTTTTGGGAAGAAGGTCTTTCTTTCTTCCCTTATCCCTGGTCTTATACCAAAAACGTCTGTCTGTCTCTTTCTGTTTGGTCAGTCACTACTGTACTAAGCAAAGCTACTACTCCTTCTAATATGCTTTTTCTACGGAGCTCAAAAGGATTTCATGTTACTTACAGCCGGATTTCTCCTGCCCTCTAATCAACAGGCCGTGGTGGACTCAGTCAGGTTGCAACTGCTCATTCTTGTATATTACCAATTACTTCTCACACATAAGACGAGCTCCACCAACTCCACGGGAGGCTTTGCCAACCCATCTCTAAACATTCAAACTCTATACCAAAATATAACAACAAACTCCTGGAAAGATTATCCCACAATATCATTAAAATAAATAAATACCTTTTTTTTCAATGTTTTATATCCCTGGTGAACACAGAACACGCACTCCGATTTCCATTATGACATGACATGGATACTAAAAAGGAGAAAATCCTCAGTTGCCGACTCATTGCGACAATTTGCCACATTTTCTCAAATAAACAGCAAATTTTCCACACGAAATGACGCCGTGTAAGTCCATTTCGTACCTGCTTTCCCCAGGAAAACAAAATGAATTCTTGGTGTAAAAAATGCAAAACAGTCCAAACTAATTGGTTTCGACTTTTCACAATGTTTAATTTTGTTTTCGTACACACTTTAAGAAAATGACAGATAGACTTTTTGGTGTGTTTAACCAGATTAGACCTGTTTTTTTCGTATTAACTAACATTGGAAGACCAGATTCTTTGAAGGAGGGGCTCAACGGTGCAGAAAAGAGATGAAATGAATTGGAAAATAAATTAAGGGAGAAATTGACCGTAAGCAAGTGAAGTGAACTTGAACCGCAGCGCACGCAAGGTGTTAAGATTCTGACGAACTTTTTCATCTTTGTACACTTTACTTTACAACTCATGTAAAGTTTCGTCGATTAATGTCTAAGTAAACTACTTTTTTTTGCAATAAAAATTTTAATTTAGTTAAGATGATGAAACTCTCTTTTACAAAAGCACCGAACAATGATAATATAAAGCAGCTGTAAAACTCCTTTTCAGATTCAATGCAATCGTCGTCAGTTGGAAAACGAGAAAAATGTTACAGGTCGGCCTCTTTCACTTCAAAACCCCAAACGACTTAATTAATGCAGACACAGTTTGATTCAAAAGTAGTTATTGATGTGACTATTATTGTTTAAAATGTAAGTGTAAAGATAGCCGGAGTCGAGAGTGCATGAATTTTTGATCAAAAATGTAATATTTTGACATGGATTTTCCAAATCAGCCGTCAGCGATTGGATTCCACAATGAAAAGTAAGTTTGCGTTGCAAATGCTGCTAAATCGTTTAGATCGTTACATCAAGACAATTAATCTGGAAATCATCAGAATCATCCTCGATTTGTGGTTTATAATGGTTTGCGCAAGCAATTTCATTTGCATGAAATTGTCTTGATGCTCTCTGATTTTCTTCAATTTTTTTGTTATTTACATTTTAATTTCAAGAAGAAGCCTCTTCATAGCTAAATATTATTTTGCTGTGTTTTTTATTCATTTAATGAAGGCAAAAGGCGTTTTGTATGAACAATCTAATACAAAAGTCAATTTTTTATGAAATACGAACTCTGAATACCAATAGTTGGATCAAAATATGCATAAAGGGTCTCTCAATCTCACCAGTTTCTTGGTATATTTAAAAAAGTGCTCATTCCTTACATTTGATGTCAGTAGTCGTGCAAACAGTCATTTTCTAAACTAATTACACACACTGCAAGAAAAACAAATCGATCCGGCGGCAAGTAATTAATAAGAAAGCGTTGAGAGCAATTCCCTTTGATGGCTAGTCCAGTTAATCTTGTCTGCTTGTATGTCTTCAGGAATGGCTTGTGTGTTTGTATCTTCCTTTAATGTTTTATGTCCTGCATCAAGTTTCTCACATTAGCGATACAAAACCATTAATTCCTTTGCATTCATCTGCATTGGTAATGCGTACCAAAAATGCTCAAATGCAATTTCTGGGGTGTTATTATTATTGCCTTCACTAGCCCATTAATTATTACTCCGAGTTTGTTATTGTCACGCGGAGAAGGCCAGCAAAAATCCATTCAGGAAATCTTGTAAAAATGTTGTCAGTCGGGTCAGATCGGGTCAAAATTTGGTCCAATATATCATCCATTCATTTAGCATCATCATCATCACAAACGGCGCCGTCTTTACTTTTTTTGGTGTTCAGTCATCACACAAATTTGTACACATTTGCGATCCTTATCTCACAAAAATACACAAAGGTACATTATTAAATTGTATTAAATTCAACAAATTAATCTCAGGAAATGTCTGTAATTAAAAAAAATGCTGTTGTTATTGCTCCACGTACAAATTAAAGGTTGATACGACCCTTACGACCGTGTGAAGTTGGTTGTTGGTGCAACCGGAATTGAAGACTGGGAGAAACAAATTGTATAATATACAATAAGGAAAAAAAAATAATGCGATTTAATGAGAGCATTGCGATTGCGAGCACACCATAAAGACAAAGCTAATGTAAATCTGCACTGTAATAGTTTGAAATTGTAAGAACAACAACACTTTTTAAAAAATCCTCAACATTTATATAATTATTAATGTAATATGTTTTCTTATAAGACATTTTAATTCTGTTAAAGACCACGGCAAACAAAGTTAATATGCTATTTGTGAATTTATTATTGCAAATTCCCTCTTTTCCCATTAAGAAAAAAGTCAATGTGAGAAATATTGCATTTCCATTCACTTGAAAAAGGCTCGGAGTACGTTTTATATATGAAAACCCTAAAAATGTGTTTTAGTTGTAATATAGCATCATCAAGCAAAAGTTGCGTCATAACATGCACTGCTAATGCGGATATGAAATAATAATGGATGAGTGTACTCTTTCATTCCTTGGAAACTGTTGTTTTTTTGGGCCACACAACGCGTGTACGACTTCAAAATGCGGTCCAGCAACAATAGTGCCAACAACGGCAGCGGTTCTCATCAGTCAAACGCTAAGAAACACTGCTCACACTTTTCATGAGCACATGAGGAGCAGTGAGCGCAACTAATGTCCATGATGTTTTGGGATAGACTACACATAGAAACAAAATGCCATTACGTGCACCTTGAACTACACAATTTTGTATTGCTGCCGGGGTTAAAAATTAATTTACCCAGCATCACATCTTCACATCACATCTCACCTTTTCCTAAAGGCCGAAAGGGAAATTTGACGACTCCAGAATGGATTAACGTAATATGGACTCCTTCCTTTTTCAATCTTCCCCCGTTTCCTTTATTACGATAGACTCATCATTCGACGAATTAGATCTTCTCATTAAAGTTTGTAGTTCTTGTAGATTACCTTAAACACTGATATATAGGCTCTTGACGCATGTTTCTCATGGGGCAATCCTGGGCTTGTGAGAATTTTGAGACGATGGATCAAAAATTAAAACTGCTATTTGGCGCAATGCATACAATAATCGTGACGATTGATGAGGATGACGGCTCAAACTCGTCAGTTTGAACTATGGTGATCACGCCGAATCACGAAGAAGGACTATCAGTTAGCAAAGCGAGTTAGTCCAAGACTGAGTGTTTGGCAAGCTTGTCTTGACAAGCAGGTTTCATATTGACAGTTTTTCACTTGGTCACTGCGGGACACCTTTCCATCTTGCCAGGCTTCATTTTGTTTGACAAGTAAACTATAAACACTAAACAGACTAGTCAGAAGGTCTTGTCTTCTAATCGAAATATATACAACGTAGAGTCAAGTTAGTATTGCAATTTTTTTTGCAAAGGGTAAGTGTATTTGCTGTTAGTTGAATGTTGCATACATATTCATAAATTCATAACCCGAGAAAACGAAAATGGAATATCAAAATAGTCAAGTCGTGGAACTCAAAGAGGATGCTAATGACTATTTTTTTGAATTTTTCTATTTGATACGGATTTAATGACAATTCAGTCCCATTTAGATCAGGCATGTAAGCAATAAAGCAATAATTATTCATGTTTGACATTTAAATGCTATTTGGTCTACCGCAACAGTTTTGTGATTGTTATGCTGCTGACGGAGTGTAATTAATCCTTAAATAGCTAATGTGATAAGGGATTGTTGTGCGTAGACAATGAAATATTATTCTATATAGATTTTGCCTCCACGCATGAATGAATACTTGCTCAGATTGCAAAGAAGAATTTGTAATCAATCTGTTCGGCTTCGATTGATCGAACAGAAAAGAAAGTATAGCTGTTTATTACTTATTGTACTATTAGAAAGTCTATATTTCTATATAGAATGTTTATTGAGATTTTTATATGTCTATATTTGGCACGAGAGATCATTAAAAGTGTTTTTTCGAGTGTGTATGCATACCCAGCAATGACAGGAGTGTTATGTTTTTTGATAGTTTGATTACGATCACATTCGCATTCACATCATGAAAGAAGAACAGGTACAGTGGAAAGGAATGATAGATTGTTTGTGTGGCACTCACTCACTCTTCTCTCACGACAAATTGCAGTGTTCCACATAACAAAGGTGAGTTGTGTAGCTGCAAAACTAATATGTATCTAATTCATTCAGGTGCTCCACACTCCACACTTGAATCTCAACATGAGCATTAGAGTACATAATGCACGGCTATTGTTGCTCTTTGGTATTTGGTTGGACATTACTACTTATTTCTAATTCCAATAATGCCTTGCTGTCAAAGTAGTGCAATCAAACATTATACATTGCATTTCACAATATGAAAGATGAGGTTTTGGTCATCCAAGTGGACTTGTACTGCTCTGCCGATCTTACATTGGGGTTTCTTGAGAAATGTGTTATAAAAAGTAACGTGGCTGACTTTTTTGGATCGTAATCTTGAAGCAGAAAGCAAAAAGGCTTTAAGAGATATATCCTTAACTCCATTATGGGAAATGCAGGAGTGTAATGTTGAGCGCCGTCAAGAACATTAATTAATTCGGATTTTGACACCTATCAAAAAGTCAGTGCGAAGGATGACGTGATGAATTGGACAATGAGAAGCAATCAATTATCAAAATGTCAAGTTCATTATTATGATTTCAGCTCTACCAAAAACTTCATTCATTACATTTCATTCCTTTTTGGAGACCTTGTATA